>CM030011.1:56769038-56971538 GCA_017639485.1 Pluvialis apricaria | reverse complement strand
TGCAGGTAGGGAGGGAGGGTGCCCCACATTTCACTTCAGTAAGATTTGGTCTCAAGCCAGTGCATGTTAGGCATGACTGGCTTTTGGTGCCCGTACTGTATGAGACAAGTTATCTGCAACAGAGTTGAAAAGCACCCTATCCCCAGCAACACTTCCACTGCCAATGATTGTGGTTATATATCTGTGTCTACTCTAAGTTAAAATGCAACATCTTCTATTTGCATGGACATTTCCTATAAAGATTCAATGCACAATTCCAGATCTTAAGCTTTTCCACTCAACCGTTTCACGAGGACATGGTTAAAAGACCTATGAAACCTCCTTAAATTACAAGAGCTCCTGCTCTTCCAGTATGTAGCATGGCTCTTGCACAACAACACAAAAGAATCTCAGCATATACCCTAAATAAATACCAGCTGCAATGGCTGCTGGTTAAACAGAATCCTCTCAAAAAAAGCAGAGGGACACGTTTTCCCTGTTACATCGCTGAACGGACTGAGCAGTCAGGCATCCTTATACCCTCTATGCTCTCTCTTTCCTATTCCAAGTTGGTTTTGGGGGAATGCAGGGAAGAAGTTAGCATCTTCACTGTCTTGCTTGCTTTTTTCTTTTGTCCTCATAAGAGGAAAAATGAGGTGTGAGATGCAGCAAGGGGGGTGTCTTGAAACGGCACATCTCCTGTCCTGGATGTACTGAGGACAGTACTGTCTCTTGCCAGGAGCTGCGCAGAGAAGGATGGTTTGTCCCAGCTGGCCTCCAGTTACCTTGGCTGGTTTCATTATCACCAGCTGGCTGATACCAAAGCTCCAGCACACTGATTTCTAAGTACGGCTCTCCTCGTGAGCCAAATGATTGAGTAGCTATCGTCTTTGCATTACAAGGTGGCAAAGCTACCAGCAGTGGATTTGGGAGAAGCCAGTGCCCCACTAAGAAGTTCATATTTGGGAACATCTTAGCCCTTTATGTAAATGTGCTACGGAAATTGATCCATATTGATTGGTCCCCAAAGTAATGGACCTGAGCCGGTCTCCTCTCTTGGGAGGAGGGCTGTGTCAGAAGTTTTACCACTTTATTTTAAAACTTACTTGCCTAAAAGCCCACCAAAAAATGCACAGGTGCCATTTTGTGGTGGGGTAGCTGCCCTGCATGGAACAGCAACATTACCAGGAGAGGTGGCTACAGACTTTTTCTGCTTACAAGGTACTCATATAAGATATCACAGTATCACAGTATCGTCAGGGTTGGAAGGGATGTCTGGAGATCATCTAAGTCCAACCCCCCTGCCACAGCAGGGACACCTACAGCACATTGAGTAAACGTGTAAAAGTAACAGATTAATTTGTATAGCTTTAGTTTGTTACCGAGCCTCACCAAAATGGGGATATTATAAAGTCTTTACTGTACTGAAGAATCAGGGACCAATAGTTACTGCAGGCAGACTATCAGAGACCATAAACATCACAAACTTCGGTCAGACACAGAGACATTGTAAGGGTACATATAATATCAGCATTTTTAAATATTTCTCCTCACTCACCCACTCCATAGGTACTTTTTAGCGATAGTCATGGCTTGGATATCATCCAGTCACTATCCACAATGTGTTTTGAGGGCTGGGGGAGGTAAGGGAAGCCAAAAACCTGCAGAATTACATTAAATTTCTTATTTAGTTCTACTTACGTATTCCTGCATTCAGCAGCAGTAGTGGTTTGAGATCATGCAACTCCTGGTTTCTGCTGTGTGTTCTCACTGAGGTTCAGAATGTGGATTTATGTTTTCTTCTTCCCAACAGTCTAGAAGAGTTATATGGAATCATTAATTATGAAAATTAGTATCATTCTAAACATCAAAGTTTGATAAGATAATAAATGTCTTTTACACTATATGTCACGAGTTTGGTTCATATTTTGTACCCTCTTCAAACCTGCTCAAGTATAGTATAAACCAGTGTCACGTCTAATAAATTACTGCAAGAAGATCTGGTCTTTGTTGCCTGTTGCTTCAGAAGCATCAGATTACAATGATGTTTAACAGAGGGGTTTTTTTCCTTTTTTTTTTTCCTCCATTGAATGCTTCAAACCAGCTTGGCAATCCTTAAAAGGTTAATGAGTACTGTCTGCTACAGAATGCCAAACTGATTTAATTCAGAAAATGAGAAAACATTCCTAAAACGTAATCAGCTGTCACTTAGGAAATGACATACAACAAGATGGGGGTGTTTTACATTTCGTTTCTTAAGCAGGGCTTCTGAGAGGTCTAGAGAAAACGTCAGGTGGTTCCTGTGCAAGATGCGCCTCTCTCCAAAATTGTTTTTACCTGGAAGAGCAAACAGCAGTCATTTAACGTCCCAGTTTCTGTCCCTCCAGGTAGTCACAACCTCCATCCTTGTTTTCTCAGGACATCCCAACCTCTCTTACAGAGAGCAGCACCTTGCACGTGTCTCCTTGAGCAGCATCTTTTGTGCATCCCAGGGCTCCTCCAGCACCTCAGGGTGATCTGAACAGAGCGCAGCTGGGACAGGGCAGAGGAGCTTGGCAGTTCCAGGACCTCTTCCTTGCACCTGGGGATGGCTGCGTGGTGTTGGAGGAAGTCTCCTTGTCCTTCCCCAGGAGAGGAGAGAAAAATGAGACTGGGTGTGGGGGTCAAAGTGGTAAGAAGAGAGCACTTCTTTACTCTGTTCAACCCACACAGCCAGGAGCAATCCTCCACCAACAGCCTTTTTGACATGGTGGACCCATCGAAAATGCCATTGTTCATCATGGGTCTCCCCTCTCTGAGGGGATACATATGGGTTCCTGGAAAACTCACCGTGACCACAAGCATTGCAGAGCTTCAGAGACCTCGCACTCCTGCCTCCTTATCAACACCTGCTGCAGCTCGGTTTGGCAGTGCCATGTTTTACAGTTTTGGCAAGTCTTGGGAAGAGTCATAGAAATGACATCATTTTTCCCGAGTTGAAACGCTAAGCAATTTTACACTGTTAATGGAATTAAGCCGATAATATAAAATAGTATGATCTCACACCAAAAGTGATGTCTTGCAACTCTTCAGACACCACAGTTTTCTGTGATCCTGAAGTTCTTGTGATGGAAATGTGCTCTAAAATGGCTGCCAGACCCTGCCCCTTTCCACAGCACCGGGCTGCTGCGCTCTTTTCACTCTGCACAGCACATCTGCACCACTGAGGCATTCAGTAGCAATAACTGACACTTACAGAATACTTTTAATCTACAAGCATTAAAGACAGGTGTCATCTTTATTTCTTTTTTAGAGTAGAATAGAAAAAAACAAATCCATCTTGGGTGACCTGCCAAAGGCTGCTGCAGATCCAGAGCATGGTCCGGGGTCTTGCTGCCTTCCCAGCTCTGTTTTCCTGCAGCCTCCGTGCCACACAACTCCCAGGAACAACCCCACAGAACATTTCTGAAGCGATATGCAAACAAACCATTTTTAGGCACAAGTTCCTTGCAGATACTGTTGGAATGTGATGGAATGTGCTTACAGCACTGCTCTTTAATTGCTTTACCCAGACCTTTTTTGCAGCTTTAGTCCCTGCAACCCACTGCACTGCACTCTGTAGCAGCTGAATATCCATAACCAAGACTGGCATTTAATCCAAAGATTTCATCCATAGTGCCACCAGAATTTTTAATTTTTTTCTTCCCAGTTGTATTTAGTGAGCCTCACTTTTACTGTTGGCAGAAGGAGCCCTTCTTGCTTGATCTCCAAGCGCACAGAAGTGGTACAACGTGTTTCTTCTTGCTGGTTAGCATAAACCACCTTCCATACATTCTGAATGTATCAAGAATGCTGTAAAGTTTAAATTGGGCTATCTGTAATTAACTATGTTTTTAAGAGTTTGTAGGCAATTTCAGAGCAGAGCTCTACCATATTAACAGTTTCACAAGGAGGAAGCAGAATTTAAACAGAGGAAACAAACACAAACATGTTCTTTATTTGATGGCAATGAAATTCATTTTAAAAAAGTGGGATTGCAATAAACTGATTTTTTTCACATGGCAGCTTCCTATGGACAATATCTAATTAACTAATCAATTAATTAAATTAGCAAAACCCCAAGTAAATTATTTATCTGTATAATTCTCAGGAGATGTCACCTAAAAACATATTTACTTTATTTTTATCATATTTGCTGCTTGTGTAAGTCTAATTTGTTTTTTAGTTTACACACAGTAATGATGGTTTCCTTAATAGTCTTTTATGTAACAGCATACAGAGAGAAACAAAACTGGACTCCTGGAATTTGGAGGTAGGCACAGAAAAGAAGTTACATGCCACTAGCTGAGAGGTTTTCCTACCTGCAAGCTCAATGCAAAGAATTACTATAAACAAGTATTTTTATTCTTGATCTTTTCAGAGAAGTTATGTTGTTGGTTATATTTCCAATGGTTTCAGCAGATACATTGAAAAAGAAATCATTATTACATTTCACTTTGTGAAAATTTGGCAGAAAAATAAAGAGTAAAATTTGACAGAAGAGCAGCAAGTCCGGTGGTTACTTGTATGTTTCTTATGCCCTTTAAATAATATAGATGCCGAAAGGAATTACAAAAGATATATTCCCCAGTCCACTTATGTCCAGACACCTTGTGGGTTTTTTCCCCATAACTGAGAAACAAAGTCAGGGGTAAAGAGGGACGACAACACAAAACAAAAACCATAAAACCTTACTTGTGTCTCTAGCTCACGTGAACTTTCCTCAAGGAATATTCTATACCTACTTAACCATGAGGGAGACATCCTGAGCGCCTCTGTGCCCTGACGGGGTGGCTGGGCCGGCTGCGATGCCTGTGGCAGGTTTGGGGTGAGACCCTGCAGTTCCGTCTCTGCCCAGGAAGCCCGAAGCACAGCCTACAGGGCTGGGTCCATGTTTCTTACCTTCCCTTCCTTCTGTAGGATCTTCAAAGCATACGCTTAGTAGCAGACTGCAAACTCTCTGGGACAAGAAGGAGGGCCCGGTTTAAGAGTGATTCTACTGCAATATAAAACAGTGGTTGTTAATAATAGTGATATCCAATAGCTTACTCTTCAATAGTATGCTGTCTGAGAATAATAATTTTCTGATTAATCAGCTGATACTTCGTTCAGGATCAGCAATAACAGCTCTGTGTCACATCACTCTCTGCAGACGTAGAGGATGCTTAGGACAGTGGCTCTGGTGAAATACAGCGATGCCCACAGCTACCACAGCATTCCCAGGTCTGGCAATCGATAGAAAGGATCCTGCCTCTCTCATTTTCTATCACCTCTTTAATGTCTTTATTGATACAGTACTTAAAATTTGTCATTAGCTCATACATATTCCTAAATCCTCTCTCCTTTGCTGTTTAAAGAACCATACCAACAATAGGAAACAAAATGTATTACTTTTTGAAACAGGTAGAAACGTAGAAACAGTGTGGTTTAATATAAATCTGTTGACTGTCTGGGGTCAGTACTTCAGTTCGTGTGGAGACCACACATTTATGCCAGGGTACTCACATTTTTGAAAGTATTTCAACTTCAAACTTATTTACAATCACCTATTTCAACAATGACCAAGAATCAAAAAATGAACCCTACGGTGAGACAAATGGCCATGATACGGGGCTGTACCAGCTCTCAGAACATCCCATTTCTCCCCCTGCAAACTGCAGTGTCCTTACCACACCGCCTGCTCACCTCCTCCCGCAGTGCCATGCTTGCGTGCCCTCCCAGGCTCACGCTGAGCCCACATTTTCAGAGCCAAAAAGTCATGTGCGACTTGGCTGCCCACCCCTGATGTAGCTGATGTATATTTCAACTCGTCCTCCAGAGACTTGGGTTTGGTGCTTACCTGAAATTTAGAGATAAATTCTAGGCTGATGAATCTGAATGCAGGTGAAAAAGGAAAATTAAAAACTGCTGGATATGAAGTGTTTTCAAAACAAATTACTTGCTCCCTCAGTCATATCTAGGAATAACATTATCTACAGCTAATATGGCAAACCAAAGGCCATCCCAAGTGGTCTTGCCTGAATGCCACTGGCTAACAAGTACATCAAGGGACACTGCCTCAAATCAGTGACCAAGTAAAGGACTTAACTCTCACATATGACAATTATATGATATAAATATGATAATTATACTTCTGTGTCAACTAATATACCCCTCTCTTCATTCAGATAATTTCTTCTCCCTTTTACCTGGCTGGGCAAAGCTCCTTCATCATGCTAAGATTTTAAAAGTCATTCAAAGAAGCATTTAGCACTTCCTTCCTGTACTACCAAAGTCAACTAATAGCCTAACAAATGTGTGCGCTTTCCTTCCTCCTCTGACAGCTTATGGAATCATAGAATCATAGAATTGTCTAGGTCGGAAGGGACCTTGAAAGTCATCAAGTCCAACCATCAACGTAACACTGCCAAAACTACCGCTAAACCACGTCCCTAAGCACCACGTCTACCCATCTTTTAAATACCTCCAGGGATGGTGACTCCACCACTTCCCTGTGCAGCCTGTTCCAATGCTTAACAACCCTTTCTGTGAAGAACTTTTTCCTAGTATCCATCCTAAACATACCCTGGTGTAACTTGAGACCATTTCCTCTTGTCCCATCACTTGTTACTAGCGAGAAGAGGTTGACCTCCACCTCTCTACAACCTCCTTTCAGGTAGTTGTAGAGACCAATAAGGTCTCCCCTCCCTCCTTTCTTAAGAAACAATCCCAGTTCCCTCAGCCGCTCCTCATAAGACTTGTTCTCCAGACCCCTCACCAGCTTTGTTGCCCTTCTCTGGACACGCTCCAACACCTCAATGTCTTTCTTGTAGTGAGGGGCCCAAAACTGAACACAGTATTCAAGGCGGGGCCTCACCAGTGCTGAGTACAGAGGGACAATTGCCTCCCTAGTCCTGCTTACCACACTATTCCTGATACAGGCCAGGATGCCATTGGCCTTCTTGGCCACCTGGGCACACTGCTGGCTCATATTCAGCTGGCTGTCAACCAACACCCCCAGCTCCTCTTCTGCCGGGCAGCTTTCTAGACACTCTTCTCCAATCCTGTAGCGCTGCATAGGGTTGTTGTGACCTAAGTGCAGGACCCGGCACTTGGCCTTGTTGAACCTCATACCATTGGCCTCAGCCCATCGACCCAACCTGGCCAGATCTCTCTGTAGAGCCATCCTACCCTCAAGCAGATCGACACTCCTGCCTAACTTAGTGTCATCTGCAAACTTACTAAGGCTGAATAAATGTTGAACTTCAACTCGTCTCAATTACACTTTCTGTAATTGTGCTGAAAATCATTTTGCCCTGTTTTCACAGTGAGTTGTCTGGTTTTTACCATCCATCAAAGGCAGAGAGGTGAAGGTAGTGCAGGCAGCCCCGCCAGCAGTGAGTTACTCCCTTGCTTGGAGAGACCCATGCAGACACAGCAGTGGATCACGGGCGCTCCAGTAAAACCCATGTATGACAGCAGTGAACTCTTTAAAGTCCAATAATTAGATGAACACATTTAACTGGGCTAAAATGTGAGTCTGCTTTTTGTTTCCCAGTAAAAATTATGAACTCAAGGAGGAACACTCCCCCTAAAGTCACCCCAAACAAACACGTAACCTGCTTATAAACCCCAAGCTTATTTTGGTCTTCAAAGATAATTAAAGAACAAACAATTCTGCCTAAACTCTCAGAAATTATTCACTGGCCCAGAAGTCACTGACTGTCTGAACATCTCTCCAAGTTCACAGACCAGAGGATGCTCTCTGCTCTCTTGGCTGTTCACCTTATGTGAACCTCAAAATCAAACACCTCTGAACAGTACCTGTAATAAAGCAGCTGTGCACTCTGCTGATGCTATTGCTGCTTGTGAATGGCTCCACAAAGACAACAATAACAGAAAAAGCTTTCTACAGTTTTGTTTTCGTCAAAATGAATCACCAAATTGATGTATTTTTATTCCCTGGCCCCAAATATAATTTCACAGTCCAGAATCATTACATACTCTGCAGTGATTGCTTTCACTAACAGTAATATTTTTGCAAAGCACTTTGACTAATAGGTTTTCCCTATTCCCCAGGACTACCCAGCATAAATTCCCTGGTGGCGAAACAGCCATGTCCCTTCCCGGGTGAAGCACTCTACCACAGCCAACGGCTTTGGGGAGTTATTGTAGAAAAATCACTGAAACCACCAACCTAGTGCACAGCAGTGGGCAGAGAGACAAACAACATCAAGTGGTATCAGCAAGGGGATAGAGCAGTAAACAAGAGGTGATGCACTTTCTATGTAAGATGATCTTTAATAGTTATAAACCGTACAGAGCTTACCTGGGCCCCTTTGCAGTGCTGGGTGGTGCGATACAGGAAGCACAACACTGCCTTGCAAAGGATGTACCATAGGGCAACAAAGATAATATCAGGTCTCTAAAACCTAAGTTGTAAGAAAAGATTAAGGGGGTTGAGTTATTCTCCCTGGAAAATAACAGCCACAGACATGACCTAAAAGAAGTTTTCAAAATTATGGGAAGTCTCTGCTAAAATTCTTAGTGGTACTTTGGTCACAGTGGCAAGACGTTCACAAAAAGAGAAATATAAGCATTATAAAACTGGGATTAAAGGAGAGTTCACAGAAGTGAGCTATTCCATGCATAGACAATAAAAAATAAAGGTAGTGTTAACTCCTATTGAGGTCAACAAAAAAATGATCATTGATCTGAAGGAGGTAGAGATGTCCTGGAGCAATTCCCAAGATGAACAAAAACATATTGCATGGGAATTAAAATGGTGTTTTTCTCCACTATTAATTTCTGAGCAAAGAGCAGCAATGGAAGAGAGAAACACCCAGAAGAAAAGGTTAAATTACAAAAGAAAGACTGGGTGACATTTCTTCTTTCTGCCTGGGAGATCACACCTTGAAGGAAGTTTCTGGGTGTGAGTTTTCCTGGGCGGGCACAGAGAGCTGTATTTGTCCCAGATGAGAAGCAGATGGCTATAAAGCGGGATTTTACTGCTTTGCATCCCCTGTCTGTGCATTCGGAGATGAGGAGGAGAAACTCTTGGAAGTTGCCACTTGGACAAGAAACCAAGGCTATGGGTGTGGGGATCTGTGTCCTGCAAATCCAGTCACTGCTAAGGCTGTCCTAGGTGGGAAAGTGCCTGCCATTGAAAGAAAGCAACCATGCTTCTGCTGCCCAGGAGCTGATGTGGGGAGACAAGGAGCTTCTGTGATCCCTAACCAAGGAGACGTATGGGTAACCATCAATCGTGCCTGAAACAGGGGAGAAGCGAGTGCATCCAGCACACTGTGGGGAGGGGAATGCTTCCCAGAGCTCTGGCAGAAATACTGGACAAGCAGCTAAATTCCTTCCTAGAAACCGTTACAGTGACAACGCAATGCCTCCTGGCTCCCCCCAGCCCACCTCTTGCAATAAATGTCAGCCTGCAGCCATATTGGGCATAATTAGCCTATGATAATAAATTACCCACATTTTCAGGAAAATATTAGAGACCATCATTATTTGGAATAGAGCTGCATTCAGCTGCACAACCCTACCTAATATGATGGATGGAGTAGTCATACTACTGAATACATTTATCTAGAATGAAGTGATTATTTCGAAGATGAACACAGTCAGAAATAAGTGCATATGAATCATATACTACTACACACTGGAGAGTAGCAGAGTAGCAGGGGTTGTAGGTCAGCTGACCAGCCCATAGCTTTTAGTTGGTAGATTATTTCACACATATACCCTAGGATTTTAAAGCTCATTCTCAAAATCCCTCTGAATTTAAAAATGATTCCATGTTTTCTCTTGGAAGAAGGAAAAAGAAAAAAGAAAGATACAGGAAGTTTTTTTTTTGCCTACCTTAGAGAAGATCTGTGGTGTTATTTGACTCTGCTGGCCACCCACAGATGAAAGCATATAGCCCAAAATACAACAGGCAAGCGTATTGTAAAATAATTCTGATAACATCTAATTACTGTATGAAAAAGAAAGTAAACAATTAAGTACTTCCTGTGAGGACTCGCTCATGTCCAACTGACTGGAAGAGAAAACAGGAGTCATTACAGTAGAAGAGTCTCATCAGCTCTACAACAAAACTATGCATTCCTTTTTGACATGTTTTAATGCCCAACAACAGATCTTTGGCCCTTTCCAATCATTTCAGTAAAGCAAAGAAAGCCATCCAGGATCATGGACTAGGCTCACAACTCTGTTCTGCAACAGTACCCTTGCACTGGCGGCATCTTGCTTTTTTTCCACACGTGTTCTGACAGTAGGTAGGGTCACTTTAGACATCAAGCTTGCATACCTGTGAATGAAAATAGGCTCCCTGGTCAGTGACTGGGGTCCCCAGAAGGCTCTGAACAAAGTTAGATGCTTAGAACAGGGTGTGTGAATATGCAGCTTTGTGTGGATTTGTCTTTCTAAAATGCAGTAGCATAAATATAATTTCTACACATTCCTCTCAATTATGAGCATGCTTTTTTATGCATTTGGAATGATGCATGGACTCTTCATACAAGGAGACCATATCTTGCAACTCAAGACAAAACAAAGTTCAATTAATTTTCAGTCATATTCCACGTTTCCATCATCATCATTGCTGGAAGAGATGGCATTTTTCTCACCCTCAGTCTGGCCCAGCCACGAACAATTTTTTGCCCCTAGAAGCGATGTCTAGATTTTTGTGAATAGGGGTGCTGTCGTCAACTTATGGGGAAGCTTGTTTACTAACAGTAGTTGGTAAACTGCCAACTCCAACGACATCTCCAGCTGTGAAAAACTAATAAATAGATATCTCTTACTGTCAGACTACTGAAAGTATCTTTTCAGATAAGAAAACTGAAGGCAATTTTTAAAAGCTGAAGTTATCTGTTATTAGACATATTTAAGTTTGAGTTACCACTAGGTATATGGCTGCTTTTTTTTAGATTTACTGTATTTCTTGATAGGTCATCAGTTAAGGATATTTATTGTATCAGGTATCCATCCTAACAGCTAAATGACTTGCTCACCATAAATAAGAATTTTAAGCTCGTTTTTGGATATGATACTACCCATGCCCTAAAGCAACCTTATAATCAGTGGAAACAATATTATAGTTGCATAAGACTTATCACATAATGACATTTCTTTGGATTTAAAATAAATGGTATCTATATGAATGAAGACCAAGGTTTAATTTTTTGAGATTTTGCCTAAAATTTTTAAATATAATCTAAACTAAGGAGCTATTTAAAGGTAGGAATCAATGCTACCCCCCAAATGGCAATTTTCAGAAAATTATAATTATTGAACATTTAAAACGTACAGCCAAATTCAAAGAAGTTCAAACATTTTCAGACAATCTGAATATTTGTTCTCATGTGCTTTATACATTTAGGAAGTATTGAGGCAGGTGAAGCTCTTTAATAATGGCTGCTGAAAGTAGCATGCTAGTAAAATCATAAAGCAGTTTGACATTAGGATGCGGTACCCATAGGGTAAATAAAAGATGGAGTGAACAGGGAGGAGCCTTTTATGGCTCAGTCTATACTTAAAGAGCTGCGATGCCTGAAGGAAACTATTACATTGCATCTAATTGCTCAGACTTTCCAGAACCGTCTGTTGCTTTTTCTTTGGATGGAAAATTTGTACGAAGAACTGAGTAAGTCTTTTATGCCCTCCTGCACTGAGCTGTCTACCCAAAGCCCTAATGCACTGCTTCAGGGTTAGGGCTCAGCTCAGAAAGGGCACTGCCACAGCATCTCCGCTGTTAACAGGGAGAAAAATTCCCTCTCCTCTGTTTCATGTATGAGAGCAGAGTCTCTTCAGCTCTCCTCTCTTTCACCAGCTGATGACCAAGAACTTGTCAGGCAGAGCGAACTCCAACGTGAACTGGAAATATTAGGAAAAGATGGTGCCTGTTTTGTTAGTGCTTTGGGTTCCCACCTGCACATAATCATAAAACAAGAGATTTCCAGATTTCTTTACTCTTTTTAGGGAGATATTTCAGTCATAGCTTGTCTTTTGGTCCAAAGAAAGTGAGGAAGGGAACATCATGCCTTTCCATAGTCAGACTTGCTTCTTGATATTTCCTGGTCAGTTGAGGAGAAAATTAATTCAAGATTGAGGGAATGAAAAAAGGCAGAACAGGATAGACGAAAAGAACCGAGTAGGAAAGAGAAAATAAGGATCTTTTTGTTTGTTCATTTGCTCTTTTGTATAGTTGATCATTCTTTTTCTGTAAAATTGGTATTTTCAGGTAGCTGCTTTTGCCCCAGCCTGGGTGAAAATTAATATTGAAACTTATTAGTTTGGAAAATCTGAAAAATAGCAATATCAGAAATTGCTGCTGAAGTGCACTTTCATGAGGTATCATGAGCTTCAGACGATCCATAACTAAAGTGCTTCTCTTCTCACCCCACACTCACAGGATGGGGGGCTGTCCAGGAACACGAAGTCCACTCATATTTTCAAAAGCCTTTTTTCTTCCACTCACTTGTGGGCTACTTTCTGTCACTGCGAGAGCATACAAAGCCGCATCACTCGGTGGTACAGATGTTTAGCACCTGAAGTGGGGAAATTCCTTTGCTAATTTGAATTATTTTAACTGCCAAAAGCATAAATGCTGCTCCACCGGGCCAGGCACAAGGAAGGCAGCAGGATTTCTTCCTGTCCCTTCAGCAATCATCTCTACCACCACAAGTGGGGCATCACCAGCGCCAGCGTGGGGGAATACGGCCCTCTGAGTTCAGTCAGGGGATAAGTAGAAAGGACAAACGGAGTACCAAGTAGTTTTCTAGGGCTTTAATTGTCAGTAAATACCGAGAGAGAATTTTACAAAAACACATTCCATATCAAACAGAGCAGTTTCTGAGAGTGCTTTTCAGATAAGGCCAGACAGCATTATGTTTCCTATATGCGGCTTACCTAATGCATATATGCACATTTACAAAAAAACACACACACACATATACTTGCATATTTTGATACTGAAATAATTTCATGACTAGAACTCAGCAGTTAGAAGAAAGAGGTTGCTGGATTAGTAACACCAACCAATACCCGCTCTGTCAAGGCACAATTAAGTCAACAGATTTTTTGAAAGTGTTAAAAATCTTCCTTTGCAAACTTCATAAAAAAGTAACTGGAATATGGAATAGAGATGTAATGATCAGCTGCTTTGCTTTTCTGATAGGAGTTTGACTCAAATCCCAAACCTCTGAAGGTATAAGACAAATAGGAGACTTGTGCAAATTAATTTGCTAAAAGAACAGGTAATCATGAAAATTATCCCAACATTTGATGACAAGGAAGCCTGTGGTCATGCATACCCAGTCACCCACACATCCTGTCACTGAAAACAAAGGATGCATATCAGAATTGAATTGCTAGGAAACCACTGCAAAAGAGCTATTCATATACACACAGGTA
Organism: Pluvialis apricaria; assembly: GCA_017639485.1. Taxonomy (NCBI): domain Eukaryota; kingdom Metazoa; phylum Chordata; class Aves; order Charadriiformes; family Charadriidae; genus Pluvialis; species Pluvialis apricaria. Next base: position 56,958,137 of record CM030011.1, on the reverse strand, counting down.
AATTAATTAGTAAATAAGCAGCAGCTTATAGGAAGCTGCTGCATCCTCAGCAAACTTGTAACAAAGCCACCAGAGGCAGCAGGTCAAAGACATACTTTTTTTCATTGTCATTCTGCGGGTATGTTGCAATTATTCAATGTAATGCACTAAACACAGGGTCAGGCTTTTTCCACAAAAGGCAATGTCAAAACTCCAGTTGACTTCAATGGGAACAGAAATGGCCCCTAAGCGGGCAGGCAGATTTTCCTCCATGACCACTAAGACTCACAATTTAACACAATTACTTAAGACATTCTTTACAATCTTTCTCTAAAGCTAGTAGTATTTCACAAGATTTGTTCTCCAAAATATTTGTCTAATCTTTGGCCATTGCCTAATTAGAGATTACTAAATATACACTAAAATTTTCAACTGGCTGTTTTTTGGGGGACTTTCCTATTTCTCTGGGCTTTCAGGCTCCCTTTTCACTGCTGGACCCTTGGGAGATGTGCTTTGTATAGTCTCTCCTCCTCCTCCTCCTCTTCCTCTCAGCAGCCAGAAGGCTGCTGGAATTCACGTTCACTCCGACCAAACTGCTCACGGAGCTGTTCCTTCAGGATAGTCAGCACTGAGCAAAAAAGCTTTACAGAAAATTATATGGAGCTGAACTATGTCTATGCAGTAGATGTTCCAGATCTCACAGAGACAAGGATGACCCGTTAGGTGTAATCTTAGTTTAAGCAGATCTACGTGTAGTTTTCTTTTTTTTGTCATTACCTCTGCCTTTCATAAACATTTGTAAACCATGCTTTCAAGTTTTCGATTTTTACAAATATATGCTACTTGGTACATTTTACCTGAGTTAAGGAAACTGAAGAACAGCAAGGCAGTCTTCACCCAAAGGCCTGGCAAAACCTGGGCTCTTGCACACCTTGCATCCTCTGCGTCACCACAGCATCCTTGCCAGCATCCAGCAAGCCACAGAGCAAATCTCCATGTGAACCACATAGGCCAGGTGAAAAGCTGGCACCACAAAGCAGGAGAAACTCCGTTGACTTTAAACCATCTCCAGCCAACAATAAGGAACAGGCATGGGCGCCTTCAAACCTGAAAGTCAGAGGGAAAGTATGCATCACATTTGCATGCATACCCACATTAACTCTTTCTTACAATACATTTGCTGGATACCTACATTTTGCAGTGAGGTTGCAGACACCCAGATATTCACTGTATTTCTCTCCATTTTGGCTGAGGACTTTTGACCATTTCAACTAAGCAACCATTATCTGGCACAACAGCCACCATAAGTGACAACTGTTTTAGAACTCTTCTCAAAATTATTTATTACTGCCATACAAATATTACATATATTAATACAGAAAGTTTTCCCATGGAATTTACTTTAAAAAATTCTTTTCATCTAAAAACAATTTTTCTAAAAATGAAGTCTTTCTATAAGGTATTACTGCTTTAAGAAAGCTGCATTTCTTTTGGAGTAACATTGTCATCAACAGGAAACATAATGACAACATCCCTATTTTCAGAAAAAAAATACCCTCTGAATGTCTTGACATCTGCAAAGAGTTATATTGGACTGCCAATTCACAGACAACTGACTATGCAAACCCAGAGAAAAACACCAGTATAAAGCAGTCAGTCACAACTGGAGCAGGAAAGCCACTACAGCAAGAATCTGCTGAGCAGTAACCCCTGTGCATCAGATTTGCATTTGAAATAAAACCTTCAGGAAATAAATGAACCTTGTTAAAGAAGCATTCATGTGAGTTCTCTTTAGCTCTTGGTAGACTATCCTAACTACAGAATTCAACTTCAATTTTTTTTTTTATTAAAAGAAGAGCATAAACTCTAATTCAGCCTATGCTGCAACTACCAAGATTGCAATGGCTTCTACTCAAATCAGTAAAGTTATCCCAGATTCACTCAAGATTTAGTTCAGACTGAAATGCAGTCTGAGGTTTCAGGGTTGGCCAGCTGAACCTTTTGGGTAAACTACTGCATTTTTCAGACTTTTGTTAAAGCTTGCAGGCATGTCTCATTTCCTGGTCTAGCATCAAAAAGAACGGAAAACAGGTAAGCTATAAAACACTTTTACCTCCAGTCTTGGAGGGATTTTAAAATTACATCAGTGGAGAATTTAATATATATATATATATAAAAAAAAAAAGGTAATGATCTCTGGAGGTTGTTTAGGTAAAAGTTAAAGGAACAAAACCACCGTAAGAGCACCCTTGGCCTGGTAGCCCTTCCCAGTCTCCAGCAATTGATAGTGTAGGGATTTCCTGAGCTGCAGGATGAACCCAGTCCACGGTTGTTAATAACTGCCGGTGACCTCTCTCCCACAAACTTCTCTAACCCATTTTGATTTTTAGCCTCCATAACACTGCAAGACTATGAATTCCAGCTAAATAACGTCTTCCTGTGTATCCTGTTTCCTTTTACTTTTTCCCCAGGCATCTTCAGATGATCACTGGATCAGACAGAGTTAAAAATATTAGCATTTTGGCTAATACAGCATTGCAATGATTACTATAGCAATATGAGCAATGTGGCATTATGTTCCCAAAGGACAACCCTGTGTAATTAATACATACTATTTTATTATCTTTGTGTCTTCTGTGTAAAAATACATTCATGCTACAACAGGGATTTTAAAATAGGCAACATATTCCATGATTTTAATCCATTCCACTATATTTCCTGCTAATCCAAGTTCGTAGTACGTTCAAAATACAAACATATCTTTGACTGCTCACATAGTAGTGTTTCTCTTACAGGACTTGCCTAATTCTTACCTGATTCCTTATTCAATCACGGGAAGAGCGAATTTCAGTTTCCATGACCACCCATACCACAAAACTTTTTCTATATTCTTTCCACAAAGGAGGCGCAAGAGAGATAAAATCAGAATCAAGGGGAATTAATGGTTAAACACAGCTAGAGCCACCAAATATTATTATGTTATTCACCCACTTTGTAAAATTCGCATGCTAATATCATCACCCTTATAGAAAAGGGGAAACAAGTTTACATCTGATTCTTCAGACTGAAAAATTCAAGCAAGTTTTCTTCACCATTTCTAAGCACCTTATAAATCACATTAGTACATCATCAAAAATCGTTGGTCATAACAGCACATTTGTTCTCATTTGCTATAAAGAAGTAAAGCATGCCTCAGATATGCATGTATTTCTGCCTAAAGAAAGTGCGTTCCTGGCATGTTTGCCATGGGCTCGGAGATGAGGATACACCCCAAAACTCTACAGTCTGCAAAACGCACTTCCACCAAATTCAAAGGCAAAATTTCCTTTTAGTTTAAGCCCACAGAGGTTTAGTGTGGTGGGCAAAGCCTCCTCTCTCCCCAGCCTTGGCTCTGCCCCTCTGTTCAGACTGCCACTGCCTATTCTGCAATAGTGGTTCAGGATCAGCTCCTGGATCAGGATCTGGTCCTTACCGAACACCCAAAGCTTCTAACCCTGATGCAATGCTTTGGAAATGACTTGCTAACAAGGGTTTTTCAAAATAAATTTTCAAAACCCCATGGGAAAAATTTAAGGTGGTGGCAAGTGAACATAGATCAACATCAGTAAAAAAATCAAAGCATGAATAAACCAAAACGCAAATGTCCTCCCCCCAGAAAACAGGTCCTATTCTCAAAGTTTGCATTTCTGTGACAAATGCACAAACAAAGCATCGCTTGATGTTGTTAACCATGATTTTCGAAGAAACTGTCTCCTGCTTCTCCTTTACAGCATTCCCAGCCCAGTCTTTTTGTCTGTGGAGATAGTCTAATATGTAAATGTCCTTCCACAGTCTCTTCAGAATAAAAAGGAGGTCTTGGGAATTGAAATTCTATTTATATTTATCATAACTTGATAAGAGTAGAGTGTGTTTATTTAAATACTCTACCATTATTTCTTCTTAACAACAGGCAGCTCTGAAGTGCAGTTATAAGTCTGTTTACACCACACAGATATCAAATTGACTTGCTAATGGTAACTTTTATTCGGTATCCATGGGTTACTGTGTCATGTGATTTGACATCAAGTACAGACAGTGCTGATTAGTAGCATCCAGTTCTGTCCATCTCTGTGCATCACTGAACCATCTGGTCATTTATTCACTAATAAGCCCCTAATGGCCCAAATATTCACCGGCCTGTCATTGTGACATGGCATAAAATGCCTACATCTTTCAACTTGCTTTGACATGTTGCTTGTTTCACATCAAAACCCGTCATTTACAGGAAAAGAGCTCAGAGGGGTAAAAACTTGACCTAATCTGCAGTGTTAACACAAAGACAGAGGCTTTGTTATCTGGTAGCCTGACTGAAAGCATGTAAATGGGCATGAATTCATTTTGTACATTTTTCCATGCTCATTTTACAACATTCTTTAAGTTTGATATCATTCCTAATATGGGTTTTTATGTGGGTTTTGCTGTGAAATCTCTTTTCTTTATCGGTTAATATTCTTAGAATTGCTTTAAAGGGAGCTGGATTCCCAGAGACGTTTGTCAGTTTTCTATATGGAAAATGTGTATCAATGGGAATATTACGGGCAGCCGCAGAAGTTTCCTAAACCCTTCTATTAAAAATTAGTATAATTAATAATTTTACTTTGCATTTCTCTCTTTTATCTTTGCCTAGATATCAATAGGCGGTGTAATACTTCCTGCCCTAAAGGACAGGAGATGCATTAACTATTTCCAGTGTAGTATGTTAGATTTTGCAGAATCTTTCTAGGTGAGAAAAATCTTACAGTGTATAATCACACAGAGAAGTCAAACACGTTATTACTTAAGTCATGAATGCTTAGTAACTGAAAAATCTCTCTCTTCAGTCCCATCACACAAAATTGCTGGAGAAGAAAGAGGTCACAATCAATGCTTTATTTTTTTTTTAATCTTACTGGATATAGCCACAGTTAAAATAGTTTAAAAAAAGCAAACACCCATTAAACTAATTGCTGTTGAAATCTTGGTTAATACATCATTAAAATGTGATTAAAGCATGATGTAATTGATTGTAACTAGAACACTTAGGGTGGTTTTATGGCTCTGCAGTCATTGGTGTGATGGGACACATAATTCACCCAGTATGTTAGCTTCACTTGATGTGTGCCTCTATTGGCACACTAGCTTCTTGAAGCAAGCATACTCTGCTCAACAAAAACTTCCATTGTGCTGCTTTCTGGCTGTTATGCCGGTTGTAAGGTGATAAGAAAAAAAAAAATATTTTAACATGATAGAGCATTTGCTTTTTTTTGAAATAACTGCAGTGTTTAAAATAGTCTTTTTGTTTGTTTGTTTGTTTGTTTTTTTGTAGGCTGACACTACGTATATGTTGCCGGTGGTAGTTCCTGTTAATGACATGAACATCATTCAGGATAAATCCTCTGCCTGTGCATGTTAGTAAATTTTATCAGAGAATTCAGGTCAGCTAATGAATCAATCTGAATGTTGGCATCTTCATGCTGAGATTCAATCAAGTTTAAATTTCATTTAAAATTAGTTAGTTTACAATACTTACAGTCAAACCCATAACAGTCTTAGGATACATACACAGAATTTAGTATATGCATTCAAATGTTTCTACTTTTTGATTATTCACTTTACCAATCCTTGCTACACAATGTTATTCTCAAGGGCATCAATAAACACGTTCACTCCTGTCTTATAAGCTTGAGAATACCTTTTGCACTTACTCAGAGCCCTCAAACCTAGAGAGGGCTGGAAAACAAACGTGTTTTGTGAAAAATGTTGAGGTTTTGAAACTAATCTCTATTCAACATTAAAACAGAACCCAAAGCAGAGCCAAGTAAAGCAAGATATGAATTGATATCTTTCTAACCCCCTAAATGGGCATCTTATTCATAATGTTGTTAATTCCTCTTGCTCTAAAGAAAAATCCCATCTGACACATGCAAAATCTTTTTGACAACATTTAATCAAGGTGGAAAATTGGTATGAAAAAAAATAAAAATCTGGTTTGATGACCTGTCATTTTCTGATGGAAAAAGCAGTTTTGTCAACAACACAAACCCTGATCAATTCAGGATATATTCCCATATGTGCAAATAGGACTTAAAGGTACCAAAATACTACATGTATGTTCGCAGCCCCTTGAGTGATTTGTTCTTTGGTTCTAACTTTTTTAACATGCTGAGCATTCTCAAATCAGTATTTACAGTAATGTTAAATACAGCTACTGAGTATGAGTGGTAGCTAAAGAATGATTCTTTTGCATCTTATTTATGTTTTTCATATTTTGAAAATTAATTAATTCATGTTAGTTGAAAAATTTCATTCTAGCTATTTCAGTCATATTGGCACTTCTGAAAAAATTCTAAAATCTTTTTTCAGATACCGATCCTTTGGAATTTCATTTTTCATATTTTATTTGAAATTTAATTGACATAAAAGTGATTACTTTGAATAAGATAGAAAGAACAACAAAATAATTTTTTTAGTTAGATACATTATTGAAGTGAACCATGTCCATATCGAAAAAAAATTTTAATGTTGAGTAAGAGAATGAATTTTAACCACTTCCATAACCCTGACATCTCTCAGGGAAAACGTTCTGTTTGTCTAACGGGCAATCTCTTAGGAAAATCCCAGTTCTGCTCAGTATCTAATAAGCCTGGGCTCACCACCAGCTCTCATGGAATAGTGCTGGTGGAATGGGAAAAGGAGAGAAGCGTTTACTTCTAAGATTTAGCGGGAAAACTTCCTTGGAAGAGTTGCAGTGCTCTATCTGGAATAATGTTTTTTTCAGGAGGATACACCATAGGACATCTTAAATGCATCTTGAACACTGTGTTTTATCAGTTACTGCTTCTTACAGGATTTGCAGAAATCTTTAAACCTAATGATGTTGTCAGTAGCAGGTATGCAGATACAAATGGAACTTTTTTTAAACTAAAAAGGCATGATTATTTTCAACAAGAGTAAACGTGTCATGCAGCGACAGAGTCATAGATATCGGGTGGTAATATCTGTGATCATCAACTGGCCGTATTTTGAATACAAAACACTTATAAAAATCTCATCTTGTTTATAACTGCATAAATGCAAGATCAGATTTCTAATATGCACAGTTAATAGCAGAAGGACAACTGTGCTCATATTGATAATGCATAGGCATTTCAATTACCATGCCAGGACTTCAGCTAGATCCCTTTGAATCAGAAATCACCACCTATTTTTGTAAAAATGAAACAAAACAGAAGTCATAAACCAATTGCTTGGATGATGCTAAATTCAAAAGCTATCCTTTTTCAGGAAAATGCTTTTTCAATAGCTGATCTTTTACACTTACCAAACACAAGTGGTTGCATCCTTAAAGTGGCCATTTGAGAAGCCAGCTAATAAGTATTTAAAGGAAATCTTATTATTACCTTCTTATATACAAGATAACAAGATTACGTTTTTAGAGCACTATTTAACCCAATATCATACACTGTTCAAATGGGAATAAATGTTATCTATAAATTTTAAACAGGTGAAAAAATTCTCATATATACAGCTGACAAAGCAGATAAAAAAGGTTGCACACCCAATCAGCAGAGTGGCACGGCTGTCCCGACTACGTCACTGTTCTTGACAGGGTAACTTTGGCCATCTTCCCCAGACCTCCTTTGCAGAGCTTTTAATTCTCTGCTCTTCAGAATAAATACCAATATCTTAACAGTGGTATCATTACAAACTGCCTCTCTACAGCAAGCAGAGCTGCTTCGTTTTTAATACAATGTAGTAACCAGAAAATGGTTCCTGGCCACTGATGAAAAAATCTGCCACCAAGCTTATACACACTGAAATAGCAGCACATTGCTACCGCTCGCTTGGATGGAAATTAATGCGGTAACAGCACATTTCAATACTGAAAGCCAAAAATGTAAAACCTGTTCAACCAACCTCCGAGCATTTTTCTTTAAATTATACACGTTTTCATATATAGAAGTAAGTGTTTGTGAAAGTGGTACTTGTACAACCAACTAAAATAACAAGCATTAATGCTGCACGCTTTTAGATAAAATCAGATTATAACGGTATTTTTCAACGTTCCACTTAATTACTTCCCAATCCTGCAAAGACATTTATGCATTTGCTTAACTTCTCATATATGAATATTTCCATAGATTTAACATGTATCCAAGTCTTTGAAATATAAGGGCCTGAGCACAAGGCTAATTATATGCAAAGAGCATTTGTAACTCTCTTAATGACATCAACTGTCCCATATTTGAAACTAAATACGCCTACTGCTCTGCCTAATTGTTGACTTTCTATTAAATATTTTACTTGGAAATAGAGTGGTGGAAATTGAATTTTAAACTTGCCTATTTGTGCATTCAGACCCAAACTGATACAGATCGTACAGAAATAAACGCTGTTTATTAATGCAGCAGAAGTACTGCTGATACATTAACCACACTATAATCAAGAATGTCAAAAATAGCACACAGCTCTGCATTGGCAGACACGCTGGAAGTGCATACCATATGCACCCACACGTGAGACAAAGTTTGTAAAGTCCAGATCCATTAGTACTTACACACACTTAAAAGAAGCTCTCTAATTCAATAAATCTCAAGTAGGGTCAAATATATGTTGTAAGCTACGGAACAGGCTCTAGTGATATCCATATGGTGATTTGAGTGCAGACCTAGATTTTTAATGAGTCCGAGTCCATCTTTTGAAACAGTCGTCACAACAACTCGCCACTACAACTTTGCGAGTACAACTACTCGTACGTATGACTGGCTACGTATTCACAACAGCAGGCAAAGCACCCAGCGCTCTGATCTCAAAGTGTCCCTTTTTACTACAGCCATGTCAAATATTTTAATAGGCGATAGAGAGGAGCGAAAGAGCAAATGGTCCACTTCCACATATGTGTATTTGCACACACATACAAAGCTATCAGCCTCCTCGCATTTCCAGACCCACTAATCACTCACAAATGATCTGATCCCATGTTTGCTCCCCGAAGTAATTAACTAACAAAGGTGATTATCCCAGGGTCACCATCAGGCTACCAAGAAATGATTGTTACCACAAAACAGAAAGACTGGAAGCAAGAAGACCACAATTTTCTGATCCAGTATATAGTTATGAACCACTTTTCTGTAATAAGAAAATACTGACTTAAAGAAAGTCCAGCACATGCCTGCTGTGCTTCGACAGAACAGAGGCTCTAAAGTCAACAGCAAAGATGCATTAAATCCTGCTTCATCTGCTTACTCTAGTGAGCAGTCATTTATTATTTGCTACCAGAATCCATTGTCCCCTGTAGCTTCTTTTTTAGGTTTTCATGGGAAATAACAGAATGCTATGAGAGTCCTTGGGTGACAGACGCTCTGCCACACTGCATTTTCTGCCAAGATATTAATTAATATAATTAAATGATCCATGACAGAAAAAATATGATTGTTACTGCATATGCTATGTCATCGCTGATGTTAACAAAAACTTAAGGCCACCAAAAGTAGAAATACATCCATCATACAGAAACTAGGTAAACAAATTTGAAATAGACCTATCACGCAGGTCTATCACTAAAGTTTGTCACTAATAACAGACTTTCCTGGTTCAGCAATAGAAGGATTTATGTACATTCTCTTGATCCGCTGTATCCAATGCACATTGTGGGCTTTTTAGTTGGCATTTGTACAAATATCTGATGATAATTTCATTTGCAAACCAGCTTTCTGTGGAGCTTCTACTACAAAAAATAGATATTATCTTCTCAGCAGTTGTCCAACACCCAAGTCAGTGTTTTCAGAAAAATCCCTCTTGTTCTGGAAATCCTTTTTCTAGCAATCTACCGGGAGACTCCTGAGGGATTCTTAGCTCCTTAATACGTACAAATTAATCCAAAATCAACGGCATTTAAGGGTGTACAGTAATTCTGAAAGCAGAGTCAAAACAAACTCAGGTGCTCAAAATCACAGGTGCCTTTGGGAAAAAGACGACTTGTGGTGTACACTCACCATAGGTCAAAGCAAAGCTGTAACACAAGCGTTGGTCTTGTTCTACAACCAAGTGTAAGAGAGAACATTCATCGGTGTACATTTCCGAAGTGGCCCAGTCCTGAAGACCTCATTCAGACAAATCTCTTTTTGGTTTGGATCTAAGAGTTCAGATTTTTACCCTTCAACAACTGCTCTGCTGCTGCCTCCTTTTCCCCTCTGTGCTGAGTAAACAATGCTCTTTGATCTGTGACAACACCAGTTTTGCTACTAAGTACATCCTGTTTTTTAACGAAATACAGTACTAAAGACAGGCAGAACTGATCTTTTCCTTCAGCTCTTTGCACATACATAAAATTTATTTCTGCTGAGAAAAATGCAGAGGAATATTTGACTCGTCTTTACCTGCCCCTACAAGAACCACTTGCAGGCAAGAGCAGAAGTGGAAGGAGCATGGAAGCCATTCCATACAGGCTATTGATGCTACCCCAGATCTTGGGAAATACAGCAAAGCTGCTTTCTTAAAAAATTGTTTCTCAATTCTGCTTATAATACAGTTAAGTGTCTAAATTTTGGATGCAATTAAACTGAAATAAAAGGAGACTTCCCATCTTTTTCTCAAAATTGTACCCTGGTTTGCTCTTATCCATTTATTCCTCCCAGTCCCAAATTTATGGACAGTGTCAATAGCGGCAAGACCCATTATGCTTTTTCTTTGCATGCCAAGTTCTGACTTGGATTCTTTTCTTACATAACACATCCAAAATTCAATGCTCAGAAACAAGCATTAGAACACAAACCACCAGACCTCTCCCTCCCTTGTCATGCTGCACTGTTTGCTTACTTTCAGAGAAAGATGAGCTTTCCTTTAGCTGGCTTAACTCCAGAACTAATTATCTGAGATTAGTGACCTGCACAAACCTTGCTGATTTCAAGAAAATTCACCAAGCAGCCTCCAAAACAAATGCAAAAATCAGATGGTTTTCACATTGAAAACAGCCGTTAGCGTAAAGTATTCTTCCTTCCTCTAAAATCACATAAGAAAATGCAGACCAAAGCAGAAAATTGAAAGGTGCCACTCTATGGTTTAGGATACTCTATTGACAAATCTTCCCATTTTTAACCCTTTATTTATATTTTCTTTTTCCTCATTGATCATTCCCTTGTTTTTCCCCCATAGGATAAATCCTAATAAAGACTATATCCTGTCATTACTCTGTATCAGGTCTCAATTTTGAGTATTACGGTTAATCAGTTGCGTCATGCTTTGCCCAACGAGCAAGGCATGGCCATCAGCCCTAACAAGTTTCTAATGTAAGCAGAAAAAGGAGAAAATAAGAGAACAAAGGGCATAGGATAAGCCTTTCCTTTATCAACCTTTTCCAAGTTGGTTTGGACTGTAAACTGTCCTAGGTAAGGACTACCTTTTCTCACTAGTATTAAGATCAGATAGTAAAATGGGAGCTTAACTGTGGGGGTAAATAACACAACAAAGGAATAGCAATGCTATTATTAATATTGCTTCTGCTTTGATTAATTTTCTTGTGACAATTTTTAAAAGTGCTTCACAAGTGCTGAGTTCATTGCTGCTGTACACATGCTTGAACACAATCTTGAACAGTATAAAGGGCAACTTAACAAAAGCAGCGTGGAGCCGCATGCATCTGGGCTGGACCCTTCTATCAGACACAGCTCACTCTGCCTTTCTTGTTGTCTGCAGTTTGCAGAAGTATTTTCACAAAGGCCTTTGAACAGTTCACTATCATTGTTGATTTTTAACAATATTTAGGCCACAGTAGCCAAACCTATTTGCGTGTTCAGGATGTTCATTGACTTTTCACAGGGGAATGCTGATATCTAAAAACTGGAGTCAGGATCATTCCCGCAAGTCATGTGCTGTGTAAAGAACTTCATCATACCTGAGCCTCCCAAATGCAATGAAAACACTTTTTCGTCCAAGTCAGGATCTCACTCTGTGGAAACGCAAAGTTTCCATAAGTTTAAGGTTTCTCATGGTTTAACAGTTATATGAGAGAAAATGGTTTGTTAGTAGCTTCCAGTAAATTTTTGACAAATAAGAGAGGGCCTTAGTTTAGACTACTTAGCCCAACAGGCTAAGGATGCTAGGAATTAAAAGTTTGGGTTTGGAAGGATTATATCACTCGAAAGAGAATAATCAGTACTATTTAGTTTTGGCACCTTTATATTCTTCTAATTTCCACCTACTGTAAGAACAAACAGTGCTGGGCAGCATTCCAGAAAATGTTGCTGAAACAAAGAAAGTATTATGTAGAGGGCTGTAACTCTTAATAAAAAAAAGAAACCAAGATGCTGAGATAAATCATTTGTATTTATTCATATGCTTGTCTGTAGAGGGAGCATAACTTTTATATTAATTCCAAGACTCAGACTTTTGACTGAGTTTATACTGGCAATATTCTGTTCTATAGTCAAAATTGTATCAATCTCTAAGATTGCATGTTAAAGCCAGAAGGATTATCTTCATATATTATTAAATCCAATGTATATGTAGGTAGTGCTTACTGATGCAAACTGTAATGCCTTCCTATTCTGAGAATAACAAAAAAATAGGTTGAATGAAGTAAAATGAATGTAAAGTATGCCCTCTTTATAAAGCAAACATTATAATGCAGTTGCAGAACTCCATTAACTATGGCATGGCAGGGAGGTCTTTTTTTTTTTTTTTTTTACACAATTAGCTACATTTGCAGATTTTTTTTTAACTGCTGTCAGGATTTCATACAGAAGTGACCATAAATGCACACTTTCATTTCATTATACCGTAATTTAATCTCAGCGAATAATAAATTTTTGTAGCACTGTGAATGGGAATACTAAGCATTGTTTGCCTTTTCCCCCCGAACTTGTCAAATAGCTGTAAAAGTGTTCAAGCATTTATATCTTACGCAAACTCACTGGTTTATAATTTTGCATGGTGTTAAACCATTCTAGAACTTCAGCTCAGAAGGGCAATCTCCAAGGCTCCTAGGCAAGAAACATCCTGATATCAGATACTAAATGTAAGAGAGTAAGTCATTTCAGGGTGCTAATAACATCATTGCAATTCATAGCTGCAGATATTCTGTTTCTTCCTCAAACAGGTATTTTCTGTGATGTTGCTTAGAGAAAATCAGAGAATTTTAACACCTCCTTCACTTCAATGAGGACGAGTAAGATTCCTGCCATACAGTAATAATTTAAGTTTACAATACAGAGTGTCATAGGAAGAAAAAGTAGAGGCAATAGACTGAGTAGACCAAGACCCATCATTCCCAGTTCCACTTCAAGTCTGAATACTTACTGGCTGGAATGATCTCAAGCCTATTGCTTGTTTCTTAACCACTTTCTTCACAAAACAGAAATACAGGTGGCAGAGTCTTGAGGAAAAAAAGTTAAGATCAGCCATAGATCCCAGGAAAACATTGATTTCTCTCCTCGATTTGGTAAGCCAGTGAATCCTTCCAGAGATCAAATGGCTGCCTAAGTAATGGTTATATACATCTATTCATACACCTTTCCTGAACTCCATTAAAGCTCCTGCTTGCAGACCTTTAGCAAGAGATGAGAAAATTCTTATTTATCCTCTGAGTGAAAGAAAAGCCCTCTGTGTATTTAACTTACACTTTATTTGTTTTTAAAATATATTCAGGCATTCCTGTGCAATTTCTTGCTAACGCTTAATGAGCCAAATCCTTTTAGATATTTGTCTACAGCTGTAAAATTCTCTGCTGGCCTCTCCCTCAAACTAGAGGTTTTCGCCCCAACTTATTAATAGATGCCAGTGAAAAACACCAACTCCAGAGACCTTCCCACAGCGTCTTGTTCAGCCCGCTGCCCTTTACACTTTGCTTGTAACCGATAGAGAGTCTTAATGTGCATATCCACAGGTGTGTAAGGCAGTGTCTATGCACTAATATCCCTGTGAAGGGCAAGCCAGGCAATCAAGCATCTTGATTTAGCCTCCATGCAAAAGGTCAGATTAGGCACTCTCTGGAGGTCCTCACTACATTTCTGATTCCGTGCTCATGCTGTGACACCTGCAAGAAATCCAATAGCTAGGTAAAGCAGGGTTGTAAAGAACTTGGGAAGAAAAAAACAAGCATTTGTTACAAAAAAAAAAAAAAAAAAAAGCAGAGAAACTCAAAACTATCAGATACAATCCCCTATCTGCCCTTTCTCATTATTTTTATTCTTCTTTATACACGTCCTAACTAAACAACAAGTTCTTTGTTGTTTCCTCCCTGGCACGTGGCCACGGGCTTGCACAGAGCCCCGCACAACGTGCCCCTCACTCTTGTACATGGACATAGAGCGATGGGTGCTTTGTTCCCCAACGGATGTCCTATTTGGGGTCATCATGGACTTCATCACGATCCAGGTATGAAAAGGTGCTTTGCAGGCAGACAGTGATTGCTTGTATCAGCTGGAGCTTCAACAACGCTTTCCAGAGTAGTCCCATATAGGGAACACTGCAGTAATTCAATGTGGGAATGAAGAAAACCAGCAGAGGACCTGGTGAGGTTCACCCTCCTCCCTAAAAGAGCTCCTTTGCCAAGTGTGCAGTCAGCAATCTCTTCCAAGACTGCTTAACCCCTGCCAAGATTTAGATACACCATGTGTGGCAGCAGTACTCAGCTCTCACAGCCTGCAAGCTAGGGAGCCTGGAAGGGACAGGGGCTGTGTGTGTGGTCAGCACCATCAGTAATGAATTCCCCTCTCATGCGGGGAAAGCTGGGTCCTCTTTCCTCACGGAGGACATTACACAGCGTATCTGGAGGACACCAGCTCTCTCGGGCACTGCTGGTAACCTGCTCTCCAGAATTACAGTAGCAGCATTAGAGTTAACTAAACTCTAAATCTGTTAAGTGGAGAAATCTTAGACGAATACAGCACTGCTGGGAAATAAAAAAGAAGAAGAAATTCAACTGTAACCAATCCTGACTTCCTTTAGACAAGGCAACTAAAGGAAAAAAGACCTGTAAGAGCCCTCTGTAGGCTATTCAGACACCTTATTTAAATTTTGTAAGAGGATCTGAAACCATAATGATGGTCACACGTAAATACCAAATAGGTCAGTTATGTCAGGAACAACTTACCCACAGGATTTTTTTTTCTGCAAAGGATGCCAACAAACACCTATGGATTTAAAAACGAGATTCTAATACATAACAAAAGTTGCAATTCTCTTCAATGGTAAAATAAGAAAGAGCCCACGGTAAAGCTATAGCCAGAGATAATCCTAACATGGTCATGAATTCACACTCTGCCAGAAGCTCTTCCACTAAACATTTAGTGGAGCACATCTTTAGGTCCTAATTTTCCAAAAGTTTGATACAGAGCCTATCTTTAATAAATAAAATCTTCAGTGTTGAGCAGATACATGTCAGGCCCTGAAGCTCTATAATCACTGTATTTTAAAATTTCTTTTAAAATTCAGTGCAGTTGTCAGATATGTGCTCATTTTAGTTATGCATAGGTGGGTTTGCAGTGGCATCGAGTGTGCAATTAGCCTATTCCCAGGTGAATGTTCTCTGCAGATATGTCACTGGAGAGATCCCTTTCACATCTTTGCCTATTTGAAGGTGGCAATAAACCAGTTGTCGTAGCCTACTCATCTCAAACTGATGTCTCAAGCTGTGTTGCAACAATACCTTCCTACACAATAACACTAGTAGTTCTGAAATATACACTGCAGAAAGCTACCGAGGAAGGTCCGCACATATGGGCACACTCTGCTGTTACGCTTTTCCCGAGAGAGGGGCATAGCAACGGTGTCATATAAGCAGAGCTACTGGTAAATTATGATACTTTAGAGGACCTGTCTGTAAGTCAAGTGGAGGAGTATGCAGCTGAAGTGCCATAGCCACTCTGCCAGTGCTTGCTTGAGAAACATCTGGGTCTAATCCTCCATCAACGCACATCTAAATGACACCAGCTCCAGGCCGGTCTTCAGCTCAGGTTGGTGGAGCTCCAGTTGACCACCACCAGTTTAACCCAGCAGAGCCTCTCCCTTCACCTTAGCACATGGAAAGTATCACATATGAAGCGGAGATGTTAAAAAACAAAGTGTTTTCTTTTTTCCCCTTGGCTATTTCTGCCAGCACCATCATACAGATAACTATTACATATATCACTTTTACAGACTCCTCTACCCACTCACTCCTGGAACATGCAAAGATGTTAGAAACCTTTTTTTGGTCTACTTCTTTTTAAACGGTTGTCGTAGAACAAACATGCTCTGACAGAAAAGCTCTTATGCAGAGCAGCGCATAGTGGTGGCCCTCAGTTTTCCCTAGGCAATACGCTGCTGAGGGCCACCAAAAACCAAGTTAAAGACCCTTGCCATCCCAATTTGCTGTTAACATGGTGCTTTTTCATGCCCCAAGACCATGATGCCCTCCTGAGGGCCAGCCCATGCTTCTGGGACCCCGTGGGATGAGCGGAGGACTGAGCCTGGAGGACAGAGGTCTGAGCTCCCACGCCGCCCCGGTGCGGAGGGTGCCCTCTCTCGGCGCCTGCACTCCTGGTGTTTGTCACCCCGGGACAGACCGCAGGGCGCTCCCAAGGCTTTACAACCAGTGAAAATCAGCACCAGCTTCGTAATTCTGGCACAACATGTCTTCGCTTTGAAGTCTGGTTACTGGTTTTTACAGTTCTATTTTTAAAATGTATTAAAGATGTTTAAAAGTGGCAGGGACTTCCAATAAAAGTCATGTTGTCCAGAATCAGGATGCTGGTCCCAATTTAAACTGGCTGTTAAACAATAGTATATCCAAATAAAAGCGGTCTGATTTACAAAATACCTCAGACTGATTGAATTGTTTATTATCCAGTTTTTCTCTTTTCAGGTCTTCAGAGGTCATTCTCTCTTTATCTTATTTTTTTCCTTTTAAATCTGCAAGGCTTTCCACAACTACTGTATGGAAAAATGGATTCACTTACCATATTTAAAAATCAGCTGTTAACGGGAAATACTAAAGTATAATAAAGCAAAGACTCTAATAAAGATTTACATTTCTTTTGGCTCTATGCATGACTTAAACAGCTTACAACATTGTCGGTGCTCCATCTTCTGAAATGCACCCAGGATATACTGCAACCAGCTTCTGTTTTTTATCATCACACATTGCTATTTTCCCAATATAAACTCAAATTTAAAACTTTATATCCACATCACAGTGGAGAAGCAAAAGAACATAAACAGGACAATGCCTGAAGGAGAGCATCACTCCAAGGAGGAGCCCAGAGGAGCCAGGGCAGCCTAATTCCCTGGGTCCGCCTGGAATTCGAAGACCTTCTTCTGTGACTGACCTCCTGTTTCTGCAGTGATCCTGGGTGAATCATTTCACATCTCCATCTGTCTCATCTGTTTAAGCTGAGCTCCTCAGGGCAGGGGTTTTCTTTTGCTTTGTGTATTTATGCAGGGTAACTCTGTAACCTAGGAATTTATGGTGATGATATTACTAATACAAACCAAGCACAATACACGAGTAAAAGATCTAGAAAAATTTAATGTACAGGTGACTGAGTTTGATGACACAGGAGGACCCAGCCTCGGTATAAACCTTTGTGAAGATTTTCAGCACTGAGAAAAGTTTGTATTTCAGTGGTCTGTGCTCATATCTTGTAGTTATGTCTTAGCAACACACAACTAAACCAGGCTTCCTGCCCTATCAAATCCCACCATGTCACATAATTCCACCATAAAATAAAGTTTAACATTAGTATCCAAAAATCTACAGTATTTTCTAATACCTTTGGCAAGTACACATAATAAAAACCTAGTCGAAGTCTGAGATGTAAGTAACCCACTTGAAACTTCTCTCCTGACGATACCTTTCCTATAAATGGGAAAATATCTCTATTTCCCGTTCCACAGACTGGAAAATTGGGGCAAAGGACAAGTAAAGTAACCTGCCCAAGGTGATGCTGACTTGCACTTGTGTGTCCTCTGCAGTGGACCACACCACCTGTCACACAAATTGTGCTGTAATAGCGAAGT
The DNA here is from genome assembly GCA_017639485.1 of Pluvialis apricaria. Taxonomy (NCBI): domain Eukaryota; kingdom Metazoa; phylum Chordata; class Aves; order Charadriiformes; family Charadriidae; genus Pluvialis; species Pluvialis apricaria. The sequence continues at coordinate 56,940,143 of CM030011.1, read as the reverse complement.
AGTTAGACCTTCAAGATTCATGGTTAGCAAGTATTCCTAAAATTCTGGTTAAACATTTTGTTTCCTAGTGGTTTTAAATTGGATGTGTCATTTTGTAAATGACAGATGGCTACTATACAGTAAGTGAGCCGTTTTTTTTAGTTTAGAACAGCAAATACATTGGCACCAAGTTTCAGGTAATTCTTTCTACTGAACTCTTGCCAAAAATGATATATTCATGTCCCACTTCTAGAAATATAAAATCTGCAAGAGGGTTTGGTTTAAAACCGAATGTGCTGAAAAAATAGCATTAAATTGTTGTTCAAATAAAACACTAAACAGATCAAAGAAATATTTTCCCAGAAGCAGACATGATTTTCTCTCAATATGTAGAATTGAAAAAAGGGAATTTCAGCAAGGAAACAAAGGCTTACAAAAAAAAAACAAAACCAAAAACCGTACAACAAAATGCTAAAACCAAAACCAAACAAAAAAATCCACCACCCTAAAGCAAACCACCAAACTGCAAACCACAACATATATATATATGTTAGTAGAGTTTAACAAACATGTGGAAGTATGCTATATATTTTATAGGATGAGTAACTACATTTAATGTATTCATATAATTTTCACTTATTTCCTGTTGACTGGTAGAGCTGTCTTTGAAAACAGTGGGTTTCAACATTCACACAGAGCACGTTCCATCAGAGACTCAATTCTGCTCATTGGTCTTACCAGATCAAACAATTAGAACCTATGTCACCTAAATCTTCAAGAAATCCAGAACCCATGGAGGAACGAAAACAATTGTTTGCATAGCTCAGAGCAGAACTTTATTGAAATTTCATGGTAGCATAAAGGACTTTGGCAAAGAAGTGACAATGTTGTCAGTTCACAATGAAGTCCAAAGCCCATCCAGGGTCTACGTACCTCATTAAGCCAGCCTAAGTAACACATCTGTCTGTGCAGTCCACAGCACATCAGGGTGGACATGACCGGCCAAGCTCACATTTGCTCTGCCTTGGCTTCTCAGCCAAAAGCTGTACCCACTCCTACCATCAGTTACCGGCACAAGCTCTTCCACGTGCCTGGAGCAAAGCCTGATATTATATCTCTGTCTTCAAACAAAAATGCTTCCGCCAGCGGTAGGGGCTTTGCTGCTGCACCCTATGGTTTCTTAATTGTTTCAAAATTTAGCTGAGATCCTGATGCAGTGTGCTACAAAGTCACTAAATGTCATGCAGTAGGTCAAGGTTAGTTGTCTCTTTAAGAAGAAAAAAGTAAGAAAAAGTAAAAAGGGAAAGAGTTGGAGGTTAGACTGCTATTTCTCTGAGAAAGCTTTCAGGCATGCCTTCTCAATCTAACACCATATACTAAACACAAACCAACCAAAAATCCTATTCACTGAGAAACAAGGCAGTAAGACACTGCTAATGTAAGTCCCCCAAAAAATAGTAGCTGTAAAGCAAGGATGCTCTAGTTTCTAGCAATCACTCTAGGCTCCAGTAATGCTGCCGTTTTTCCCATCATCTGGTAGGAAATCTCACTGCACAGCATGGCATGGCTTATCATCACACCGATTTCAGAGAAGCCCAGGCTGGATAAGGACATGACTGGATGCAAATTCATGCGTACTGTTTGCACCCACCGTACTGTAAACTGTTTAAGTCCAGCCATGCAGAGGAGGTACCTTTACTGAGCTCCAGTGCCAAAATTTTGTCACTTTTGGTGGTCTATCCCTATCTGATGTGAGTTCTTTTTGGTGGTTGTTCTCTGATTTTTTCAAGTCCTAACTGCTGGTCCTATGCACAAGTACAAATTTGTGCCAACTAGACACACGCTGTGTTAGTTTTTTTGAATTCAGACTAACAGAAGCAGCTACATTGCTGTTAGAGTACTTCATCTTAGCACATGGTACTGCTTCAAGACAATAATTTGAAACCCAGTAGCAATGGATGGAAATTACTACAGCCTTGACTGTTCACCCACTGGCAATCAAACCACGTGCAGGTTTTAGAAGCTTTTTCCTGTAAACTCTTCAATCTCTAGGCAGCGACCATGATTTGGCCATTCTTGTTTCTTGGCAATTAGAATCTGAGTTGCTTTTAAACCTGATCTGGTTAATCTTGGTTTGTAAACTGTTATTCCCTAGAAAACACAGTCATAAGCAGAAGAGACGTAAAACTGAGTCTTATCTCCATTAGACTATATTCAGTTAGTAGCTTGGAGCTACACAAAGTAATCTGATGGAAAGAAGGGACAGCTTGCTGAAAGTATCTGGAGAAAAAAATAAATGAACTGCAGGATCACTTTTATATTGGGGGAAAAAAATACACAGATTTTCAATGATCTTTTCTAAGAATCAGTAGATGGTACAGCATGGCTAAACTGTAGAATGTTGCCACTCCTGCTTGGAAAGCCAGCATAAAACATAGGTTGTGGGTGCCAGATCGAGGATCTGAAGCATAGTACTAGGGAGAGTGGGGACTGGGAGGCGGCTGCCTACAGAATTAAGCTACTGTGCCAAATACAAAAAAAAAAACCCTCACTTCATCATTTGACTAAATGCTCTATTCTAATATGAAAATAAAGAAAAACAAAGCAGAAGAGAAATTTAAGAGCTTTGCCGAAAAAGGAACAGGTTTCCTTTTAACAGCAGACACAGATCCTGCTATAACGAAGGATCTCATGTTTGTAATACCTTCTGGAGCCTTACAATACCAATCAGCCGCTCAGCGAGTACACAATGCTAAATCTTTTCATACTTATTAGCCCCCTTTTGTCCAGCATATCTACGTATGACTTCATACTGCAGAATATGACCCAGATTTCTCCATTACTTCTGAAGTTAAACTTAACATTTGGACTAAGATAGAGCTATTTCCATTATTCTGTATATTTTCAATACTAAGAGCATTAGTTTGCACATCTTGTTTTAACCTACAAGCCACAGATTAAGCGTAGCAGTGTTTCATCATTTGCATCTTCCATGGGGGTCTGCAGTAATTGCTCCTACTGCTAATTTTTTCCTTAGGCACAAGCGCAAAAATAACAAAGGCACAAGCAGATTATTACATACTGAAAAAAAATATCCCCAAGATTCGGACAAAGAGTGGTCTTAGAGCTGTTGCATGTTTGCTTTTGAGAAGCTGCTGCTGTAAACTAGCTTCTGGAGCTCAATATCCACATGCAATCTTCCTGGCCTGTATGGGCAATCATAGCGCTTCATTGTCCAGTGCTATCATTACAATATTGTTATCATCTGAGCTTGAGTCTGACACTTTCTCTAAGACCTTTCAAATAACCCCTTTACTAGGCTTCAGTACCAAACCATTCAGGGCAAATCTCTGCTTTGTGCTTGTCAGCCTTAATAGACTGGATGTCACTTTTGCCTGTAAAAAGTGCCCGCTCTTCAGCTGTCAGTCAGTCCTTGCGGTGTCAGCCGAGAGCGTGGCTGGAGCCGCTGGATTAGAGGGTAGTTACCATAGCTGTCAGATTACTGACAACCTGACACCCACATCCCCAACTTCCTTTGACTGTATTTGGTTTCCATCTCGCTCCTTGGACCTTTCTTAAGGTGGATCCATCTGCTGAAGTTAAATAATAAATGGTGTAGCCACCTGGGAAAGTTTTCTTCTTGCCTCTGATTCCTCTTTCAGCCTGGTTTGCCTTTTGCAGGCACACCCCATCAAATGCGTTCTGCAGAACTCTTTGCTAATTTATAAGGGGAGAAAGTAAATTTTCGCTGGTCTCCAAGTTAATGGCATTATTTTTTTGAAACATGCCTCTGTGTTTGGAGGTGTTTTAGTTGTTGATATCTACCTTTAGTCAAAGGTGCTGGGGGATTTATACATATTTCCCTACATATTCTAAATGTACTCACTACCCCGCTCTTTCAATGCTTCTTCAGTTCTACTCTCAAAAGGCTACAGACTATGCAATTCTGTGAATAGCTTGCCATTATTGGCAGTAGCATGCATTATACCTACACTTTATAGAACTTGCCTTGTATTTCACATTCCACAGTTGACATGTATGTTTCTCCTATTTTTACAATATAAACTAGGACTAAGCAAAAAAAAAAAAAAATTATATTATTTAGGATCAGAAAAAAACCTTACACTCTTTGGCTGCGTCTTCACTTTGAGGGACATACTTGAAACTGAACCGCTTGAGTTTGTTGCCTTCCTGTTACACCTTCCAAGGGACACATCCTGTAGCTCTATTCTAACCATGGCTGATTGGGGTAAATCATCTCTATTTTGCCTGTAGTTGATCTCAGCCAGCTAGACTGAGCCGCCAAAGACTGGTTTTGCCCTCTCTTTTATATAACACCTTTGTAAGGTTCCAGAGAAGTAAAGTGAAGAACACTTTACTAAGAGCCAACCCTGTGACAGAAGATAGCACAAATGGAAAGCTGGCAGAAATTCATACCTCCCTTGCCTATATTTAAAATTTAAATTTCTCTGTGAAAAAAACCCATCCAACACTTCAACAATAGTTTTTAAATTCAGTTATTTGTTTCAAGTTGCCACCTGTCATATAAGCCTGGACACAATATTTTTATCTCATTATATGAAATTCCTGTGGAAACAGTTCTATGTATGGGAGAAAACATAGCGGTCCCTCATTCACACTAGATGTTGTGGGGTAACCTACAACTCAGCATAAAAAGGAGGCTATCCAGACTATAATAAACACTGTTCTTTCCATTTAGTCTTAAGTGCGGCTGCCACATTAAAATCCAACACGTTGCAGGTAATTTGCAATATGTTGGGTACTGGAGGAAATGCGTAAGGGCGTAACACACCCTTCGCTTACAGAAACATGAGGGACTTTCTTGTGAAGTTTGGAGAGATGGATTTTGTTCTTCCCTACCCCGCTCTTAGCACCAAATCACTTTGCTCAGTGCCATACATACAGCAGTCATGGGCTTGCCAGCTAGCTCTGCCTAACTGCATTTTCAGTGGTCACCCGTGTACGTGTTCAACTGCACGGTCTCTCCGCTGCTTCCTGCTGGCACACTCGTTCTTTGGGTTCTCACAGTTTCGGTGCACTTGGGTGTATCACCCCATAAAATTCATAAGATATATCATATCTTCATTAGCTGCTGAATAAGCGCATACCAAACAGCTTTTTCAGGAATGATCAGAGAACTGGAACATGACAAGAATTCTTTGGTCCACACAAAACCTGCCTGACCCTTTGTCTCAATTTTTAATTTGCAATTCTTCTATAAGGCTGCAAACACAAATAGCTTCGTTTTTTGTAAAATGCAAATTTAAACCATAAGATGGCTTATACCTAATGAGCTTTACAGAGATACTATTAGCCCCTCCATAAACAAGACTGCCTCAAATTTAGAACTAAATCTGAATTTTTCTTTAGATAGAAACTACATTATGATGCATGAACTTTGCTACATTTTCACATTTCTTTTTGGTGTTTTCCTTCTTATTACATTTCATGCTTGTGTAGCTGTTACCTTGCAAGGCAGACAGATGTGATTATGGATACTCCACACCTCATCTAACCTTGCTATTCAGAAAGGCAGGCAGCAATGGTCTTCTGCCTGGAACCAGAGGCTGACTCATCCAGAGACCCTTGCCTCCAGGAGCGCGCCTGTGCCACAGCCTCGGTGCAAGACAGCCCAAAGCAGCTGCTGCAGTACTGGAACAGACAGTGCAAATGTACCCTCTGACAACCATCTCCTGTCTTAGTATTGCTCTGTACACGGGTACCGCGGTAACTACTAGGTTGCAGATAATTATCGATGTGGAGCTTGATGGCAGTCTATTTGTGAGGAGGGGAAGTAACGGAAGCCGATAGTGTCAGAAGTTCAATATCTTACTAAGCTATTTTCATTAACAGACTGATTTCTGGGCTGTTATCACTATGTTATAACAAACAGAGTTAATCAAGCAAACACGGGGTTTTGTCGTGTTTGTCACACACATTTTTCCAATTTGTATGGACCACCACCTCAAAACACATCCTTGAAATAGTTTAATTTCCAAAGCTTACCATTGTTCCAGGTGCCTTTCTACTTCTTCCCAAGTTCCACACGCTTTCCTCAGTTCTACGATGAGGACCTTGGTGTACTTAAAACTGAGCCAATACCTAGGAACAATTCCTTTGGTCTTGTGGTAAAAGATGCAGCACTGGCACTTCCCAGCCACATTTCTGGAACACAGCATGTCCTCATGAAATCAGTTAGTAGGAATGATAGCAAGTACCTCCAAATTAGTGACAAGGCTTCAAGAACATGCATGGGGATTTTTTTCTTTTGCTGATGTCTACCACGATGAACCAATTTTATTTAAATATATTTAAAATATTTCGTTTAAATCTAGAGGCGCTCTCAAAACATTGCACTGTAATATATTTTTAGGTGAAAAGAGGACTATAAAAACTTATTCTTAATCCAATTCAGCTGAACAACTGTCAGAAATGTCATACCTAAATCCATTTGCAGAAATTAATGCATAATATTACCCAGTAGATAGTAAGGCACAATTCACAGTAGTGGGTAAATCCCTGTTTGAACAGATGGGCTGAAATGTTGGGACATCAACTTGACTAATTTGGGTACCTCCCAAGTAACCTCCATAACCATGGGCGTGCTGTTATTTTTCTCTCTCACTGCCAGGTACAGTTACAGCACAAAATGCAGCAGTGCTCTTCCATCCACCATGCACGGCACCTGCACATCATTCACAGAATTAACTAACTCAAGGGAAGAGCTCTGCAAATGACAGCCACACCTTCCCCTTCCAGATGCAAGAAGGAGGAGGTGTAACATCTCCTATGTATGACAAGTCTGCAAACCCAACTTGAGACGCATCACTCTTCCACTCAGGAACTTTCAGGGATTTTTTTTTTTGGCCACTCTCCAGCATGAGGGGCTGCACGTGCTCATGACGCTGTTGGTGAAAAGTGCCATTGTGTCACAGACTGACTGAAGCCATAGTTCACCTGGAGACCAGTGGCGTAAGCCTCTCCCCACCGAGCCCTTCACCAGCAGAGCTGCCTCTATAGGTAACCACAAAACGCAAAGCAGGGAAGGGAGTTTAACCTCCATCACCTCCACGAAGATGGCAGTGCCAGGCTTGGTGACAAGCAGAGAGGGGAAGGCTCTCACCCTCTTTCCAGAAGTCCTCTCAACCACTATCACTTCCTGACCAGCATTTTGTCCTAGGAGCTTGGGAAGCTTTGAGGAGAGATCCCCAGCACCGCACAGTGCTTGAGTCTGCAGCTGCGACATATGCGACTGCAAAATCATGCCTCGGTATCCCAGCAAGCCCAAGGAGAAACCTAACGAGAAACAATTGTCTTCAGCCCCTGGAGGAGCAAGCACTTCAGAAAAATTAAGTGTGTGTATGGTGACAGCAAGGTCCAGGCTTATATTCTAGAGCTAAAATAAAAAATGGTTTTATTAAGAAGCATCTACTGCACTCAGTAGTTAATAATTTTAAGCTGTGGTATGTGGTATCTCTGTTGCAATGCCCAGTGTATATTTCTTTTGCAGAACGCTACAGGCAAGTATAATGTTAACAGATTGCTTTCTAAATTTCTTTTTCTCTTTTTTTAATAAAGGTTTGTGCGTTACAGAAGTGCAAAAAGTGCTTTAAACCTCTTAATTTGTTTTGTTTACTTCTGTAGCTTAAAAATCAGCCAATTGTTTTTAATTGGTTTAAAAAAAAATTGCTTGAGGCAGAAACCTAGAAAACCAATCTTCTGTCTGGAGTAAATTTTTACAGCTGCCTTTTAAACCTCTGAAAATAGGGTTTATAATGGAAGTGCTGACACAACCTTATCTACAATATATCAGTGTGAACTGTACCGCTATAATAAGCAGTTATTATGTATGTGTAAAAATAATGAGAGCCAGTGTCTGAGGAGAGTTAATGTAAAATGCTAAGCAATTGTGGTTGGTTACACAGTATAGGTTAATATTCTTTCATATAGCTACACTTTTTCCCCTTTTGTCCTCCAGAACTCCTAATGAAAATTTTGATACCTGACGGTAATGATAAGCAGCCATTCACACGTCCTTTGTGTCAAGGCTGGAGCATTAATGCTTTCCTTCATATAACATTTTGCATAGCCTAAAGCATCTATTAAAATCCTTTGTAAAATTCATGAAACAAAAGTGGTGGGTTGAGTCTAGTGGGAGAGCAAGTAAGCTGCTTATTAGCAAAAAGTCAAAAACACAGGGCCAATTACAGATCTGAACAAGAAGGGCTACAGAACAGCATGGGGAGTAATTCTTTCTTCAGCCCAATGGGCTCAAGTGAGAGGCAACCTAGATAAAAATATAGCAAATATTCTAAGCAGTAATTAAACTAAAATGTTTGGAGTTAGAAACAGCTCTATAACAACTGAAGGATATGCTCAAGTAAAACAACTGTCTGGTCTCACATAGATGCTAAATTGGAAGGATTTAAGACTGTTCCCTAAAGGAACGACTAAGGGGTAGTCAAGAGGAGCTGTGAGCTCAGGAGATATGTAAAAAATCTGTTTGGTATTTCAAATGCTATAAATTAGATAAAAAATGAGCTTTTCTACTGAACAAGCAACATAAAACTGAATAAACCACAATAAGATTGCCCTTTTTCTGTTATAAACTTGACATTAAGCCTGTCATGTTCAATGACAGCCTAACAGACCTCATTCTTTACCCTTTGGAATTTGAAAGATTGGCAGATGTCATGATTTCCTTAACATAAAAGACCTTGCAGATGATGTTCACCACACATACTTTTAGTTTCATAACTTCACTCCCCTACTTCCAGAATCATCGGGTAAAATTTCCAAATAGGACTTGAGAATTTTCTCTGGTCAATAATTGTTTCTGACCCCGAGGAAAATCTTTTATTGACAAAGAAAAAACGTGACATGGGCAGCAATTTTTATGATTTGCTTTACTAGTCCAAACATGCCCTTACATTCATAATAATGAGCTGCTTTGCACAAAACAGCTCATTATTATGAACAGAGGGGTATAATATTGTTAAGTAAGCTGAGTCGAAGCAGAACTAGTCGAGGCTAGCTCTCAACTGGAAGCAGTTTTCCCTTTAAAACATCCCTCCTCCCCTTTAAAATCTTTTGAAAAAACACACACGCTTATTTTTAAAAAATTGGAATGTGGTAAGAATCACAACTGGCATTTTCTAACACTTGGTTGGTAAACTTTATGTGTTGTTATTCATTTACTTTTCAATGTAAGAATTGTTCCAAGATGTTCTATAAGTCAAGGTCATTATGCAACTTCTTAGGGGGTCAACGCTTTATTCTTGTGAATCTGAGAGAGAATTTAACACCTATTTAAACAAGGAAATCCTGGCCCTGCACTTTTGCAGCCAAGCGGTATCAAAATGCAACGGAGCTGCTGCGCCATATGGTGGGAGGAGAGATGCTGCAGAGGTTTTTGCAACCTGCCACGTGCAGCCAAACTCTGCATTCTCCTTCCCAAGGAAATGTCTGGGGCAGACCAAGGGGAAGGGCAGCGGGGCAGTCATCGGCTCACCTGCTTCGCAGTCAGAGAGCACCATACCACGTAGGAGAGCTGCCAAGCAACCATTCCCTGCAAAGCGGCGTGGTGAGGAGGTCCAGTAAGAGCCCTGGCTTTCAGAGTGAGAAAGGGTTTCATCCCTCCCGCTGTCCATCAGGCCACACCTTCACGCTTAGGCTTCGTCCAGCCTCACTCAATATCAGTTCCTTCTGTCTGCACTCTCACAGTAGCCCTCTGCAGATCAAATGTGCTTGTTAGTGCTGAGGAAGGTGCCCTTCCAGAGTAAAGAGTGCAAAACCATGCCACAAGTTTGCAGCCTCTTCCCTCACGGTAGCTCTACCCCTTGGGAAGCTGCATCATCTTCACCAGCTGCTCTCATCCAAGCAGACAACTGTCTCCAAACAGGCACAGCCACCCAACTTGCCTACAAAGGTACTCACCTATACAAACAGATCCTGTACCGTGCCTCCAGTGTGCGCAAGTCTGTCTGCAAGATATTGGCAGCTCAGGTAGATCTACTTCATTCAGGTATATAAATACCTCATTGCCAAGCGTTCTAGGGTTGATATGTTTCAGGGTGAGCTTTCAGAAAGGCCATCAACTCCAATGTCAGGAATTTTTATCGACGTTTTTTGTGGTTTTAAATTCAAATTTGCATTAAGTTATTGGCTAAACGTACAAATTAAATTTAGATTTAATTTCTAGTTTATATTCTGAAGAGAAGTGACAATATTTCACAGCCAAACTTTAAAATATTTTTAGTGTTATGTAAGGCAATATTCAGCAGACAGACATTTATATTTTTTTTAAATGTAGCCTTATGGATACAGTGATCATGTGCATCTCAAACAGAACAAATACCCTCAGCATTAGAGATATGTTTTTAAGCAGATATTGGTTACAGCAGTGAAGTTTCAGTTCTAAGCCAAAAGCTTGCAAAATCTGCTAATATAGCATAATCAATTAAAGAAACTGTAATATGCCTTCTTTAGTCAATAGCTATAATATAATAATCTGTTGATTACTATCCCTAATTCTAATGCATTTTACTAAAGAGACTGGGGGCTTTCAGACTTTCACAAAATGAAGATTTTAAAAAAAAAAAAATAATTGTATCCCCAATGGTCATACTATAGCAGTTTAGCTACTACTTCTTCAAAAACAGAACAGTCTAATTAAAAAAAAGATTGTTCAAGAAGCATATAGCATGGATGACATAATTGCATTAGAATAAGGAAATCAATCGAGCCAACCAGCCTTTCACTCCAGTTAGCCATTTACATACATTAAAGTCACCATGTTGATAGGAGTAGCATAAATATGACTTAAAATATACTAGACATTATATCCAAATAAAACAAATTTAAAAAAAAAAACAAAACACAAAAACAAATCTCTGAAATTATTCCAAATAGAGCATCAAGAGAGTCTTGTGGTTTGTGTTTGCAAAATGAGAGTTCTTAAAATGAGATTAAAAAAAATACATAACACTGAACTGATAAAAAATTTCAAAGCTCTATCTCCCTGTAGTTTCACTAACATGTTAACCTACTTACAGCAATTAGTGCTTCATTAGTAAGGCTAACTAACTGTTGCTATGCCCTGTAATGATTTGCCAGGTTTTCTATATACAAGTGCATAATCAATGTTTTCCAATTACTGCTATAGTGCAACCACTATTTCAAATAAACTAGATAATAATACAAACCCATTACTGAATCTGAAGTAGCAGAGGCATTTAATTGCAAGGCAGTTCTTTTCAGCTTTTAAAATTTTTCACACTAATGAAGTGTCATACAAAAAAGTTGTATTGATTTTTCCACCACATGGCTTCAACCACAAATATGTAATTATCCCTTTTATATCTAGCAAGGAGATTAAAATAATCTATAGTATATAGCCTTTACTTATCCCTGATGGGTCTAGTAGTACTTTTACCCTTTTCAAAATATGCAGCTTTTTGATGAATGAACTTTCGGTAAAATGTTGCTTTATCTGCTTCATATCTCTACTTTTTTGAAGCCAGCCAGCATGCAAGGATTGGAATTTTAAGTCCTCGGTTCTGCCACCGGCAGAGGAAAAGGAAGCCTGATCCTGCATTGCTAAAATGAGGACAAGGTTCTGCTGCCGAGTCAGGACCGCAACACCAAATTCTGGTCCTCTTCCCCACCTCAGTGGTCCCCATCAATTCACTTAAGTGAGCAGGGAAAGGATTCAGCTCATAACATTACTTTTAGTTGGTGTTTTCAAATTCTCCACTGGAGGATAGCAGTTTATGTGTAGTGCTACTGCCAGAGCGCTACATACTCGTCGTATAATTTGGGCAGATACAAGCTAATCCATCAGTTTCACTGGAGTTCCTAGGACCTCCGCAAGCAGAGCATCCATTCCACCAGGAGGGCTCAGTTGACAAGTCTTCAACATGAACAGTGGGACCATACCTAGCACCTACAGCACTTAGGATTTCTAATTTTCTCAGCACGGGTTGGGTATCATGTCTTAACATATTATTTTAGACAAAGGCAGGACACACCAGATCCAAACTATGTCAAAGGAAGTGCTGTTCTGCCAGGTGAGGCTGAGACACATGGTAAAAATTACCTTGTTTTCATGGATATTGCACAGATTATTTTTTTCCTTAAATGCTTGGAAAGAATTCCAGCTTGATTTTAATATTGTTTCTATTAAAGCAAGTCTACAAAATGCTTTAACACAGATGGAAGCTAAAAATCACATGCAGAATAGTGAAAAAAGAAACCCAAACCGGAACACAGCTTTAACGTGGAAAAGGGCGACATTCTTCACATTAGTATGTTCAAAGCTCTATCTCCCAGTAGTTTCACTAACATGTTAATCTACTGGCAGCCGTTAGTTCCTCCAGATATGTTGGAATTCATTGAAGTTTGCTGGTTTTCTGTGTCTTGTGAAATACGTATTTAAAGAGGAAATTTATGCAACTCAGATGCTATTTTGGGATCATATACTCATTAAAACTAGACAGATATTTAAAGAAAACCTTACAATTATATGCTAAAAATCTTGGGTAAAATATAAAACTGTAGTACAGCCATCGAGTGAGAAATATCTTTGTAGGGGTAGGTATCTTTTTCCCTAGATTTTTGTTTATAAGGAAGTATTTGAGGGCCAAGTATTGAGTATCACCTAACTAATCAGATAAAGAAACCTATATATTGCTGTTATTGAAATCTAATTGAATTAATGATAAATACATTTGATAGACCAGTTTTAAATCTCCAAAAAAAGTTGAAACTTGCAAAAACATTTTAATTATTAGCAAGTATTTAGTATGCAAAACAGAAAAATAAAATAAAAGCAATGAAAGTTTGAAATGTTATAATGCTTGTTTCTTTCCCAAATGGATGCATATTATTCCTGGCACTATCTATACGGGTTACAATAATTCTTTAGTAGTACAATGGACTGGAAAATTCCATGAAAAAAATATTTTTAACCATAATAATAAAAATTTCAACAAAACACAAAAGTATGTCTCATCCAATTAATGCAGAATAAAGCTGTTCTATGATTTTTAATACTACAGACCTCTCAGTGCTGTATTTTCTACTTTTTCAAATAGGTCAGTCACATGTTTACCTTTTTATTCTTATAGATTTCAAAATAAACTACTTCTATGGTCATCACAACAAGTTTACAATAAGACAATTCAACATCATATCTTAGTTCATTTCTTTTTTCTTCAGCATATAGTAATAAAGGAATAAAAATAATTATATAATAATTGTTTAATTAAAATGCCTTATGTCACTTGCAAAGGACAATGACTAAAATTGTGAGCAAAAGTAAAAAATTGTTTCCTCAAAAGAGTTTAAGGTAAAATATACATGCACCTTGTGGAAGAGCGTTTCCAGGATAATAAAAGGCCATTACCTTGACCGTTGACATGAAGCCATCAGAGTCATATTTATTGATGAAACTTTCAGCTCCCAATCTGCTGCACTGAATGAGCATCATACAGCTGTCAGCAAAGGCAGTGCACAGAAACAGTGATAGCTTGTGACATTTTCCTTTCATAATTTATGAAAGCAAAATACCTTAGAGTTTGTAGAACACAAGAATAAAAATTTTAGAATAGTGCCCTTAAAGAAAAAGTCCATAAGATAAATATCTTAATAGTACATCTCTATTACTAGAACAATTTGCCTATAAAAGAGAGGGTAACCATGCAGAATTAATTGATAATCTTTAAGTAATGTACTCTATGCAAAAGGAAATGCTGCCACGCCACAAATAAACATAGAGTGAGAAAGACCTAAAATGAGTGTCTCCAAAATAATCATACTATTAGACTGCTTTGGGGTTCTTTATGAGGAAATAACTTTAAAACCTTTTAAAATTAATATTATTAATAAAAATTTATTATAATTGGCGTCATTTCAGAGGAATTAAGAGATTAGATGAGAATTTAAGCATTACAATCTCAAAATGAATATTTTTCAATATTAAAAATTCCATTTGCATATATTAGAAACAAGCAAATGGGGAAATATATCATGATACATTGTGTATCTTTCACCTCTTCATTTCATGCTGTTCGGACAAGCTGTAAAAATGAATCTGTTTGAGGTTTCTCAGGTACCAGTACTTTTGCTTACAGATAGAGCCAAAACCTTCGGATGCCAACACCCGTTATATAGCATCCCCTTCAAGCTGGACACTGCTGGCACCAGATAAATTGGGAAATCGGCACTCCTGCCAGTGTCCCAGTTCAGGATGCTCAGCGTGTGCCTCCCACCGCTCTGCCTGCCCGGGAAGGTTCTCTTTAGCAGGTTGAGGAAGCATTAAAACCTGGTATGTACACAGTAAATGTCCTTTCCATGTTTTTTTTCCCCACATGCTGTTTGCCCACCAGCTGCCACCAGGAAGGAGGAGACTCAGCGGTCACGGCAGGATGCCATTTCTCCAGGATACTACAGAGCCAATTCTCAAATTCACACACCAACAGCTAACACACTAACATCACTGCATCCAAGAATGACCCAGTTTGGGATATGAGATATTTTATATACTCGTGCATATTTCTGATTTGCTGAGACTTGAACATCCCAGGGGAGGGCTGCGTGCAGCTATCACTGCTTGGCAAAGCTTTCACAGCAGTTTTTGGGGGAAATAGCTCGATGTCATAATAGTGCTTATTCTCCAATTTATTATACCTGATGCACATTTCAAAACTGTCCACTAGACTGTGAGAGGCCTGTTAAACACATACTTGTGGAAGATTGAGCATTTTAACTTTCTGCTCTGACTCCTCTCGACAGGTGGGAGCGGGAGGTGAACTCAACCCGGCCAGCATCAGCCCTGGAAAACACCAACCCTCACATTGTTACCAACAATTTCCCTACCCCTCCTGAAGAGCATACAGGGGGTTAATGACTACCCGGGAACAGGTCACACAGTAATCGATTGTCAGGACTCATTTTAAGAGAAAATGGGCAGGTTCAGTGCATGAAGCAGGGTGCTGAAGTGAGTTTGGGACACGGTAATGCAGATGGTGCCATGCTGCCTTCTTGCACAAGACCCTGGTTCCCCCATAGCGTAGACAGGGCTGCCTCCTTACGCTGCCTTGGGAAGAGGGAAATGGCTTTTCTCATTTTAAAAATTACTTTGAAAAAGTTATTAGGCAAAGTAAGAAAAAACAACTTGCATGAAATTGTATTAAACTGAAGAAAAAAAAAATCTTAGGCATTTTTTTCGAATGTCAGCTGCTTTTTCCCAGTTCTGTTTTCCAGGGAACAAACCCAGCTGTCTCCTCTTTCCCCATTTCCTCTCTCCCGACGACAAAAAACCCATGTCGTTTGCATAGCTCTTCCCCCAGTGACAGACATTCGGCACTAACCTGGTTAATAAAAGATGATATAAAGTTGCTTTCAAACATCACACCGGTCTCTTCTACAAGATTAATAGCTGCAGCAAGAAGCAGTGATAGCTGTGGAGGGGAGAGGACACTTTTTACAGCCACAGTCACGTGATGGGTCTGGGAAGTTTTTTGGCTTGGTAGGAAGACCGCTGCGGAGCAAGTTAAAGAGCTGCCCACACTCTCTCTGGCACCAGGACCTTGTAGGGGCAATGGCTGTGTGGAGGGTGGAACACAAACCTCCTTGTGCAAGGTAAAGGCAAGCAGGAGCACCAGCAGGCTCGGTTCAGTGGAGAACAGAGCATTGGTGTCACTTGAGGCTTACTGGGCCTTGAGCCTTGAAGGCCATCGGCAGAAAGTTCAGCACTGTACCACTACTCAAAGAGAAGAGTACCAAAGTCATTAAAAGGATGATTAGCCTTCAAGCAGGTCAAAAATAATGAATCAATCCACATTTGCAAAGCACTACAGCCAGAATGTTGTGAAAGCTTTATAAACTGATAACACTGCAGACTCCCAGATAAAACCTCTTCTCTCTGTCTGCTTATAATCTTCTTTAGACTTGGTTCCTTTTCGCTTAATAGAGACTTAAAAATTAGATCTCTTTTTTGTAATATTTTATAATAATCTCTGAAGAAGCAGTTAAGTTTTAAGGCAAAATGCTAGAAAACTTGAGTCAGAAGAGTACTGTAAGTTGAATATTTATAGCCGCCTACCTGTGCTTTGAATAAAGGCATTTTTAAAAACAGGATGGTTTTTAGAAGGACTTACAAAAACCACTTCTACACAGTTGTACATTGAACATAACTCAGCCTACTAAGGAATATAGAAAGTATAGAATGAATGAGGAATACTTGTTTATACCTGTGTTCCATGCTATCATAGTCTAAGCAACTGCACAAACTATCAAGTTTTCAAATAAATTTCAAGAGAAAGATTCAGCAAATATTGTAGACATGTCTGTATAATATATTTTAAGGCTTACCTATGTATATGACAGCACAGCGCAAATTAGGCATCCAGCTTGGAGCCCAGCGACTAATTGTTGTTGTAGATGAACTGTAGATGTTCCTTACTGCATAGGCAGTTTAAGGTCTCTTTGAGCCCAGAGTAAGAACTTCATCATCTGCAAGTCTTGCGTTAGACGCAAAATAAATAAATAAATACATTTAAGCCTAGTATAACCGTAAGGTCAAATGCTGAAATTCTTTCTTTTAGCCTCTTCATTGGTACAGCTCTTAATTAGGTCAAATCCTCAGAAGCAACAAACATCTGGCAGCTGCGGTGGTTTGTCCAGCGTTTGTGCTCAGCTCCCCTCTGGATGCAGCTCCCTGGGAGCTCTGCCAGAACAGCCACTCTCAGAGGTGTTAACACCTAGAAATTACAGTGGCATTTCTAACTAACCCTGTAATCCATACCTGTTGTGTTCACATGGGTATGCATGGCTTGGGTAAATAATAATTTATGCCAGACTTTTTTCCTCTTGTGACTTTAGTTTTGATATCACATCATGATTCAAAGCCTGGTGCACCATAAATTTTCTCCAAATGTGTAGTAATTCCTTGGCGCAGTCTAAAGTTATGATTCATTTATACTGGAGTGACAGCATAATACCTAGGTGTCAAAATCCATTAAAACTGTTCAATGTCTTCTGTTTATTTTTAGAACCAATTGAGACTTAACTGATGGTGAAAAATATACAGTCAAGTGTGTTTACTTCACCTTTACAAAGAATCCGTTATAGTCCCAATTAATTTGTTATTCCTGTCACAACAGGTACTGGATACTTCAAAACTGTCATTACCGTTTCTCCTTCTTTCTTTTGCCTTTTTTTTTTATACGAAGGCTTCTGTTTATTTTTAACCCATTAGTAGGTAATGGTTTATTGTTTTGTAAAATAAGGAATTTCACATCATTTTCCATTTTAATTAAAATAAATGTGATGAATAACTACATTTCCTAAACAACTGAAATATATTGTGCTCAAACTTCTCTCTTCCTGTCACAATCAGGTGCTTTAGTGCTGACTTTAATGACCATTCACAGAATGATACATCTTGTGTACTGGTACGATTTGCCAGATAGAAATTAAAAATATGCTACGTGACAGTTACAAGCACCAAAATAGTTCTTGGTACAAATCCAGAGCAGCTTTTGCCATGTTAATTGTTAACAGTACATTTTTGCTCAGAGGAAATTCAGAACAGGGTTTTGGGGAAAACAAACAAACAAATAAAAAAAAACCCGAAAAACAAGATGGGCGCTAAAACTCAGAGCCAGGCATCAGTGAAAAAGTAATCAGCAAAACATAGGAATAGCTCTCTACAAATAGCTGTAAATAAAACTCCAAAGAAGAGTTTGTATTGGCTGTGTTGGAGAAAGGGCAAACAAAATACCAGTGTCTGAACTGGTTTTACCCATTCTGAAACCAAAGGAGTAATACAATGTTGGGGGAAAGCAGTCATGGAATAAACCAAGCATGTTAGGAGTTGAATGAAAAACTAAGTATACATGCATACATTGTTCCTGACGCTAACCTGCAGTGGCTGTTGCCTACAGCAGCCCTCGTCATGCTTGGGGAGATGCGTCCACAGCCGTCCCTGCCCCTTCTCCCTCCCTGGCCTGGCAGGGAAGCATTTAGGCACATCGCAGGTGCTTTGCACATGCCTCCCCGCCAAGGGAACCAAAGCGAGCAGCCCCCGGTCGCTGCCCTGAGCTCCAGCAAGAAGCACGACCCAACACTTGCAGGAACAAGACAGAAAAAGTACAGCACGACTCAAGACCTGTGGCTAAGGGTACCTTCCCAGAAACAAGCCAAAGCCAGGGAAGCACCCCCCTCGTCAGTTAAAAACTGGATGGGATAAACCTCTGGCATGTATATTGTAGTTCATCGTTTTACAGCACTCAGAATCATCTGCTTTCTATTTTTCACTTCTGGACAGACAAAATACAGGAGTATAATTGAGTATAGGACTTGATCTTACTTAAATGCATCATTGGTGACCCCACCACTGCCCCAGCAGCATGGATTGTCATTCATTTCTGCAGCAGGTTAGTTCATTTGAAGCAAAATGAGACACCGCTTTTTTTTTTTTTTGTCTGTTCTAAGGATTTTATTACAATTTGGATGATTATACTCTGTAGTCATAACTATGTAAAATTAAGCATAAATAGCTTAAGTGACTCATAGGAATTAGAACTTAAATAGGCCTATTAGAGTAAGTCAATCCTCCCGTCATTATATTATGCTATCTACAGTATATTTTCCGGAGTTTTGACTTGTTCAGTTTTAAAAGTCTCAAGAAATGGGGCTTTCATTATTTCTCTTCTACAATTGTTCCCTAATCTAATAGACCATACACTTAGGTAAATTTTTGTACTATTTAGTTTCACTCTAGTTAGGTGTCCTTGATTCAGCCTAAGGATCATATTTGCTTCCTGCATCCTTAATCATTATATCCTTCCACTTACTTTACAAGTGGCAAACTCATGCTTTGCCCTCTCCCACATCTGTTGGTTCTTCAGCTCTTTGAATGCAATTTAGAGCTCTTCAGTAGCAACATCATACCTAAAACCTGCAGCCTTTGCTGTGGGGCACCAGAGTCACAGCACGGTGGGAAGGACCCAGGTACAAAGCTGCATCTTAGCTCTTCAGTGTCTCTTGGACCATGCACAGATATGCACATTGGCCTCATGCTATTGCCTCCTACCTTAGTTATAACCAAGAAAAATATTTTTCTGTAAGAAAAGAAATGGTTTCTCCTTTGCAAGATCATCCACACTTTGAAGGATGGGGGTTTTTTTTGTCCACAGTGAATGAAATTTTTGCAAGAGATTATTTTCAAACATTTCAGAGTAACTATGTCAAGTGAGGGGCAGCACTGCCATGGGAGGAACAAGCAATAAGAGACTACAAGGAGTTGCCAAAGCAGAACCTTTCTCCGTATTATTGCTCATAAATTACTCAATTCTTGGTCCGAACTCAATTTTCTGACTCCCATACCTGTGAAATCACATCAGTTTATCCTACCAGTTTACAGAAGTAGAACTCATACCTCTGAGCCTGGCCCAAGTTACCTAACACACTAGTTTACCTCTCTCAGTCTGTATTGCCTTTGTACAAGGAAATGGAACCAGTGTGAGTCAAAAATCCTGCACTGCAGCTAATTGCTGTTCATCAAAATCAAAAGCAGTAGTCTGAAGTTACCCACACATATAAAAAAAGGGGGTTTTGCAAAACCTGTACACAACTCCATCAACACACAACACAGCAAGACCGAAAAACCGAGCACCAGAGGCATCAGCACAATAGCTCTCACAGTGAGCCACACTCCAGGGATTTATGCCAGAAACTCACAACTTTAAGTCCAGTCATGACCAGGAATAATATGACCCATGCTCAGTTAAAAGCCAACAGGCCTTATTTAGCTAGTTTGAATTCTCATCAGTCAACTCTGCTTTCCAGCCCTTACCCTTCCATAAATCTATATTTGTACAAATGCAGCTATTCCTGTAATAAAGTGTAACGGTCTAGTGAGAATCTCAACACCGCGTGTTAGGGTTGAGGAAAAGAAAAGAAAATGAAACATTCTGGGGAAAAACATATTAAATATCACAAAGCAATCAATGAAGCACTGCCAGAAAACTAGGAACATCATGCAAATGTTATTTTAATAATCTGAGCACTGAACCTATTTTTAGGAGTGCTGGAGCTTGCATAGCGACTCATCCTGTTGTTGGACTGAAATAGGAACCGTGCAAGTGTTCGGAGCAAAGCTCTTCCCTCCTACAGAACAGTTTTCAAACATGTGCAATACCAGAAGTGAAAAAGTGTCAGGATTCAAATGGACACTTCTTCATACAGTTGAACTTTTGGCTGCAACCCATTAACGTGCAGAACTGGAATTCCAAAGACAGAATACGGGTTTTTCTCAACAGTGATGTTTGTCCACAGGCTAAGAGGAGGTTTTAAATACTACTGGTGTTGGAGGTACTCCACCAGCTTTCATGTCCTCTCCACTACAGACATTAAACCAACTACTTATCCAGGGCTGGTTAATGTATCTTAAAAAACCATGGAAATACACAGGTGCTCCCCTATGGATCTGCAGGGGTGTTTGGCACCTGTAATAAGTTCTTCCATGGTTATGAATATCTGGGTCAATAAACACCATTGTCTGCTGCCTTTGATGCAGAACAGAGCAATAGAGTTTATTACAGAGGTCTTGCTGGCCTGTAGCTTTAGTAGTCAACTAATTTTGTGGGGGTGAGGTGTCCTTTGGTTTTTGTTTGGATATTGTAATCGATGTCCATAAGAGACAGAGGAGATGTGGAAAACCTGTGCAACAAAGGCATTGGGTAACACTTTGCGGGGGGTGGAATAAAATCATACATTTTTCAACCTAGATGAACCTAGAAGTGATTATTTGGTTACTTTGGCTTTTTCTTTCCAAGGTACAAAGCTTGTGGAAAGCGCTCTCCAGCATTAAGATGAACTTTTCCTCAGTTCGTTTCATTGACAAAGACTTCTCTCTTTTCTAGAGAAACAATTTTTGCAAGACATAGGTAAATCCCCACTCTCAGCCCCTATCGTCAATTTCAGGCAAAACATAGTATTTGGCAGTGAAGTTTGAATAAAATAAATTCCAGTAGACATAAGTTGTGTTAATTTTAATTGTTTGGGTCTTTAAGATTACTTCCTACCTTTGTCAATCTGCAGTGATTTTTTTTTTTTTAAATGCAAGGAAAAGAGGAACCAATGCAAGTAGAACGGTAGGAAAATATTACATATTTGCAGTAACTGCTACAATTTTGTAAAGAATGGGAAGGTTTCTTTAACTTTTAACAAGACCTCAATTTTCTCACTAATTTCCCCCCCCACACACAAAGACTTGCTCCAAACTAGCACATTGCCTTCTCCAGCTTTCACTATATACACTCACAAACAAGCTACAAGGTTTTTTGTGTGCGCAGTTATGGTCCATCATTATTAAATGTCTCTGGTTGGACGGAAGAGGTGCTTCATCACAAACAGCCATTCATCAGCGCTTGCCAAGCCAGCTCACATCTGACCTCTGCAGCAATAATGCCGCATCAAGTAGGCCAACTACCCAGTTTAGCAGCAGAGCAGGGAGCAGGAGCCGGCTCCAAGATTAAGTGCACTGTTTCAGGTTTCCATTCCCATGAGCGAGGCGGGCTGATGTTGTATTGATTGCGAAAGTTTACCAGTAAGTATCACAAACAACAATAGCCAGGTCAACGATCGGTGATGCCTGAATACGAACCCCCCCGGGAGGCCGGTGCACTCCGGGCTCAGGCACCGCTATCATGATGGCTGAGCGCGGGTTGAATAAGGTTTACGGGGAAGGGAAGAGTGAGAGCCTGCAGCACGAAATGACATTTAAGCAAGTTACATGTGGGAGCAGAATGAGAGACAACGATGCAATTATATATTCCCTAGTTTCCGACTGCAGCAAAACCCTGTCATCTCTCAACGTTTATGTGTTCAGCCAGCCCCACGTTCACTGTGCTAAATAGCTTCAGGTACTCAGGAACAGAAGAAGAATACACAAATGCAGGTATTAGCGAGTATAAACTACAGAGAGAACAAAGCAAAAAAAAAAAATTCCAAGCATTTGTCTCTTCCACCAGCCACACAAGTTTGGCATCAGGATCTGAAGAAGAATCTATTTATAAAATTTCTGTGGGTTTGTTTTGAAAACATAAAACCCTGCAAACTGTTCAAATACCCGGCTAAACTTGTGAAATGAAATATTCCTTCTGATGCTGTGAAATTCAGTAGTCAGGACTAAACAGAAAGCCTGTATTTAAACCATGCTATGGCTTATTATATCAAAATTAAAATCCAGGCTCGTTGGCCGTCCTCCAGTGTGGAGTCATATCCCATAGCCATACTGAAAATCCATTTTTAAAGTTTTACTGTATATTACATTTAATGTCTACCTAATAGCTCATACTTAAAAGTGAAAGTTATACTGAGATGTTATTTGATACTTGTATTAATGAAACATTCTAGAATAGTTTATAGTTAAAATACTTTAAAAAATTATCAAAAACTTGCAGTGAGTTTGTTTTCCAGGCACTCCAATTTAACATGAAATAACCTTCATAAAATATACTATGTGGAACTCAATATCCTATTTAGAGCTGAGAACTTTACTTCTTCAAACTGACTGAACCATTCCTTGTAATTCCCATCCCAGACAGTTTATAATTTAAACAGTAGCAAAACATAGCTATCCGTTCACTAATTATCAAATTGTAGAGGAAGGCATGCAAGGTAAAAGCTATCTTCGACACAAAACACTTTTTTACTGTGATATCAGTAGATCTTCTTCTCCCCAATTTGGAGTGTTACACACAGTAACGTTCCCTCCTATAGGATAAAACAACTAAATATGCCTTCCATGAAAATGAAGGCTCTTGCAACAGTTGAATTTTGCAGATAGAAAACATATGCAAAGCTTCTTATGCCTGTTCACTTTTTATTACGCCCACAAAATTCTGATGAGCAAATAAATTGATCTATGTGGGTTATAAATCATTAGCAATTAGTACTACATAGATCTTACCTACTGACCTAAATGCACGTTTATTCATCTGAACACAATTCTGCATGTGTTGCTATCGCTTCCTATGGCGCTCTCTGACATGAGTTCAAAACTGATACAGCCAAAAAGTGTTCTCCTGTGCCTTCCATGGAAATACCTATTCTCCTCCAAAAGACAGATAATTACCTAAGTCCTTGTTTCACCACCATGACGACATCACAGGAATATACAGAAATTCCAAAGTCTATCGAGGACTCTAATAGTTCTAAACCTGGGTTTTAATTA
The DNA here is from genome assembly GCA_017639485.1 of Pluvialis apricaria. Classification (NCBI taxonomy): domain Eukaryota; kingdom Metazoa; phylum Chordata; class Aves; order Charadriiformes; family Charadriidae; genus Pluvialis; species Pluvialis apricaria. Next base: position 56,916,898 of record CM030011.1, on the reverse strand, counting down.
TCCTACTTAGAGTTTAATTTGTACTTAATGTGTTTTGTCTAAATGAGGTTTAAGCTTTAAAAATAAATGGCAGAAGGGCCTGAGTAAAATTGTTGCATCCAATATTTTAGCTATTTGAGTTATAGCTTCCAGTTCATCTTCTAATTAATGGAGATTCTAAGACTGTATGTTATAGGGATTAAGCAATAGAATACTTTTTCTTTTGCCTGAAAAGGAAGACAAAATAATTGTCCATCATGTAACTACAGGAAGAAATGTATAAAACCTGAGCAAATTGACAAGCTTATTATATAAACAGAAAAAGGAGTATGTCCAAAAAGATTTTAGTACCATGGAAACAAATGTCACTTATCAGATTGCGGCATATTACCCCTGATGGTGCTTTCATTGTTCAGAAAAATAATATTAGCGTCGTTGCAGGTCTGTGTGATTACTAAAAGGGTCAATGTATTTGATACAATTATTTTTAACTTCTTATCTTCTGTAACTTTAGGCCTCAAACATCAGTTCCAAGCTTTGTGTTGAGGACCATATATTTTTACTATACAAGTTCAATACTGTATAAAAATAATTTAATGAGAGAAAAAAACCTTTATGGAATTTATGTTTTCTTCTATGAGTATGCTGAAGTTCTAAAAGATAACAGGTGGGTGACATAAAGAAGAAAATGCATAATAATGTCTTGCTGAAATACGAAAAAATTTTAAAGTGTTTTTTTTCTTTAAAAAAATAAAGGTATGTGTTGTAATAAGATACAGGGTAAGAACATCCCTGATAGCTCGATATATTCTCAGATAACATAAGGATTTGGTTACAAGCTTGAAAATTAATTATATTATTTGATATTTTGGGACTAGCTGAAGTCTTGCTGATGTGATTAAACACTATTTTTATCTGCTCTATAGAAGCATTTATACTGAAGTATTTATAATGCTTTCAGTTGAAAAGTGATGGTTACATAAATTTGGTAACAAGACAAAGAGCAAAAATGTGAAAATAACTGTTAGGCTTTAGACAACAAAAAAAGCAAATGCCACAATATGCAGTCCATCTCATCTGTATCCTTGCAATTAATAGGAAACACTTAGGAAATAAGTCTCACTCCATAATTAGCAGAACACTATTTCAACTCTATCGGTAAAAGCGCTTAGTAAGCATATTATAGCACACAGGTTTCCACGAGGACAGCACACAGCACCTGTAGTTTATGAATAACACAAATCCTGCAGCTATGGGGGGACAATGTAACAGCCTGGGAAAAGCTCACAGAAATATTTTTTAGAGCACCATTGGGTACAGATTTCTCTCGCCCCTCAAACCCGCGCTGCAGCAACAGGGCAGGGCTGTGACTATAAAACTCTGCTCTTGCATCGCCTTTCCCCGTATCTAAAACAGTCAAAGGTTTGAGGATGCCCTTGCCTTTTGCTAGGCAATATCGCACAATCCCATTGTTGCTGCTGACCAAAGGCAGTAGGATGCTGGAGTGTAGAAGTGTTATTTTCTCGTCATTCTTTCTGCTTACATGTAACAACCATAAAGCTCCTTCCTCTAAGCTGAGTGTTCATTGTTACCTGACAAGAGTAATTAAAACAAATGAAAGAGAAGAAAGAATTTGTGTCTGGCTGCAACAGCTAACTAGCCTTGACATGGTTTGCATATGACAGCACCAAAGCAAGACTTGGTACCACCAGACTATAGGCAGAGTATAAAAGCTGTTTGGGTGGGAAAAAAAAATATTTTTTTTTTAAAAAAAGGGATTTTTGCATTTTAAGTATTGATGGATTGAAAAAAAGTTTCTTTGTCACAGTCAGTTTATCACATTAAGCCTGCATTAATATTTTCTAATCATAGTGACCTCATCCTGCCAGAATGTACTGGCCCCTAATCCTTGCTGTAATGTTTTCTCATTAGCTGCTCAGCATTGGCCACACTGGTTGTAGCAGCTAAGCACTGCCTCAGGCACCACTGGAATTAATTACCAGAAGAAACACTGCTGTTTTGAATTGTCATCTTGAATTTATCACTTGCCACTTAATGTAACTCATCTGACCTAATACCTCCTCCGTGTCACGGGGGACTTCGGCACCAGCCCGAGGTGGGTGATGGCAGGGGTCCTGCGGATCCCCACATGCCCAGGCAGCCCGGCAGGCAGCTGCTCCCAGCCTGGCTCCAATCCTGCCCCGCAGGCAGAGCGAGCTAACGATGCCCCCAGCAAATTGCAGATTACCCATACGTCATGCAACACCTGAACCAGAGGAGGACTTGGAGCTGGAGCCCATGCACATCATGGTCACTGCTTGGAGATGATCATCTATCATTTCACTGGATGGGGCGACACCAACCATTTGTTTCACTCATGTTACATTTTCAAAAATAATGAAACTGACTATTCGCTTACGGATGAATAAATGGCTCCAGGGGACCTCGCAAAGTTAGGCCTGTGGCATTTTCTTATAAATCGTGAAGAAATTGCTCGTTAAATTACTCTCAGAACAAAATGCAAGTCAGTAATGTAACACAGGTACAAACTACCTCTACATCCTTCCCCCCACACACACATTTTCCATTTGTTTTAGGATGGAGGATCTTTCCAGGGTTTGTATCTTTAAAGTCCATAATAAATGTTTTCTTTTGCTTAAGGCAAAAACGTTTATCCAGAATAAAATACAAGTTTTGCTATGAGCACGCTCTCATCACTGAATCTAAATTTTATCTGTGAAGAACTTGTAATTGCAATTGACTCATCTCACATTCTTCCGACACAAAAGGAATAGCCAAAACACCCACTTTTCTGCTGAAAGCTTCGTATCTGAAAGCTCTATTGAAGTCCTTAACTCCAGAAGAGATGTAATTTTACTATTACTGAGAACAGGGATGATTCAGTGTAATAAGCCAAAAATACCCTACAGATAAGAAGATAAAGATTAGAAAAACTTACCTTTTAGTAGCCTTTTAACAATAACAATTCTGAACACGTCTCTGACAAAAAGATTTCCTCTTGCTACCACACTGTATACGCAGCACAGTAAACTTAGAGAGATGTATAATGCGATATAAACATTAATAGTTTCACAATTGTGTTTTAGAAAGACTATTTATAGAGAAAATACAAAATGCCTCCCAAAAGTATACTTAGATGTAAGCCACCATAATCTTCTTGCTCATGCAGCAGGAAATCTAATACACCAGCTCAATAAACCTGTAGGAAACAAAGGTTTTATGTAGCATTAAGAGTCACAATATTAAAATACCACATATTACATTCAACTGCTCTTACAACCCTCATTTTAAGAGCCAAGAAAATTAAGTGCCAGTTTGAGAGTAACAATATCATAACATGTAGAAAGAGACTAGAGAAGTACAGAAATACACGGAGCCCTCATGGTATCTTTGTTGCTTGCGTCAGATCCAAACACTTGATGGTATTGACATTTTGGGTTATCACCAGAAAATATTGCTGCAACGCAGCAGCATTCCCCAGAATGTGCTGCAAAATGTAAATTCTCCTCAGCTGACTCAAATATGTTATTTCAAAATGTATTCTTTACCCTTTTTATTATGAAGAACAATAAAGGAATCATTCTCATTGATGTGTCAGTCAAAATCCATGTTTGACTACAGGTGCATGATAAAATACAGACAGGTGTTTGTGAGAATACACTAAAATGGAGTATAGAGATCACTGACTTTGGGGTCACAAAATCTAGACAATTGATAAAAATACTCGGGATTTAGTCATCAAGTCTTTTTGCCAAAAAAAATTTATTATTTTACGAGGGTTTTTTTAAAATGTTTATTGTCTGTATTATTTATATTATCTTACCTGGTAACTACTCCCCAGATTGTTACCAGTGGCTATGCTTTGTAGGAATTCAACTCCTGGAGGCATGGCGCTAGGACTACAGATAAGAACTTGAACTGGAAATCTCAAAGTTTCCCATTTCCAGAATCCAAAGTCTGCTCCACTTCTAGCTAGCAGTGAAAGATGCAATCTGGAAACAATTTTTTTATTTTATTTTTTATACCCTCAAAAAGCCTGGCGTGGCTTTTGCATTTGTTTTCAAGTTCATGACTGGATAACTTGAGAGGGGTGGGATTGGGGAAAGAAGTTGAATGCAGAAGGAAGGAAAGAACACTTTCCAGCCAGTCACATTTTGTAAATGCTTACTGGATGGACAGAGCTTTGAAATGTTTTGGTGAAATGGGTTAATAGATGAAGGGCAAGTGCAGCGGTCAAGATGCATAGCAAACACATTTATGATATGATTCACACTTGCACATACTGCTTATGTATTTGTTTATCTAGTTACAAAAACTTCTTCCATCCGTGCAAGTAAGTGGAAAGCAACATTCTTTTTAACAGCTCTTAGGAGGACTAAAAACACCTTTAGAGAATGAAATATACTTTTTCTTAAAAAAATAGCACACCTATTGTAACTATAAATGAAATTTATCTAAACACAACATTGAATAATACAGGCTGCACTGTGAAGGTGTCAGTATTCTGTGCTTGTATTTGTAACGCACATCTGAAAAAATTACCTTAGGTATGCACTTGTGGAACCCAAGTGTTTATTTCATGCTACCTTTTAATTATAAAGATCCATATTTTAAATCGGAGGAAATACTGGCTGTGATATAAAAAATTCCTTGCAAGAGGAATATATATCTAAAAGCAAATTGTGTGTATTTGTTATTGGGAGACTGAGTTTATGCAAGCAATTGTCATGCAAGCAGAGTTGTAAGTAATAATGTGGCCTTTAATGACGGAATGATGGACCTGCCAAACACTAGCTCCTGCCATAGACTGCTTGTATTTCCCTGCACAAAGATGCCCATCTGGGAGTTATTAACATATCCTCGTCAATTCAGAACCTACTTTAACATAATCCATATTTGTTGGAGAAAGTCCAACATCAGCCGGAGAACAGCGGCCACGTGATCTGATGACACATTTCAAGCAGCACGCATAAAGCATGCTTGGGCAGCTAAGCAATTCAGAAATGCAAATAGCAAAAGCATTCTTCTTCCTAGATAAAAAGGACAAATCCCTTTTGGCATAACATCTTATACACTTTTAATACTGAATGGAAACAACAGAGGTAGGAAAGGGACAGGTAGGTGTTTTTTTCATTTCATTCCATGCATGCTGACACACTCAGTCTTGCACCAAAGCTGCTGTTTCCAAGACCCAAGGAACGCTCTGCTGCGTGGGGGCAGTGGAAGAGAATACAAATTCTCTGTATGTAAGCATCAGCAGCGTCTCAATGCTTGCTTCTATGACACTTATAGAAATGAGCATTGTTTATTTAAAGGGATCCGAACTCAGCATCAAGGAGGCATTTCATCAGACAATTTCTTGGTCCTACAGGACAGTCTACTCGTCGAAGCTCATGTTTTTGCAGAATTAGGTTTTTATTGTTCTTTGTAATTTTGAGTGATTCACCATACATAAAGTTTTCTGAAGTTTGGACTTCTATTTTAAAGTCTATACTTTACCAGTATGGTCTATACTGGTACTTCTGGAGCATCACGACATTGTCAGTAAAAATCCCTGAAGCTTCAGTGCAGATGAGATACCATGAGACTGCCAGTGACTATAGAGGGCTTGGCACAGCACTCAGAGGTATGGTATTCCAGGATGTTGGCAGCTAAAAACTAAGCCCCTTTTTAACCCTCAACTTGATGGAATGTGATATTTACTGACTTCAGTTTCTGACTGGATAAAAACCCAGAAACCTCTTTTCCTCCTTTTTCATCCAGGTTTACTTGATTTTGCAATTTCTGCTGTTCAAACTAATATTGCTTATGACCTTTAAAGACCTTCGGGGAGATTGCCACTTTTCCCATCACCCAGCTGCTATGGATGGATTCCAACATATGTCTGTGAGCTACGAAAGGATAGTGTAAACAATAGCTTCCCATTAAACTTCAGTTTAACATTAGGACTGCTGTCCAAAGATCATACTTAAAGATAACTGAAGTGTTACTATATTCCTTTGTGTAGCTCAGTCATGACCCTAATTAATGTGTCTAGTTTAGACATGTATTTCTTTAAGTAATGGGTGGTTTTGTTTGGACAATTAGGCAGAGTTGACAAGGAAATTTTCCATCAAACTGGGTCATAAAAAGTACATTATTCAGCATTATTATGAGTAAAACACTATTTATTACCTGAACTTTACAATACACCATTATCAATCATTACCTGTCATTAAGGTATGTTAACATGAGATCAAAGACACAAAGCCAACTTAAACAAACAGAGGTGCAGAGAAGGCTTTTAGACTTGCTTATTTAAATCAAAACAAGTGTAGTTGAGTCCATTGATTAGCTAGAATTTCCTTTCAACTGAGGATGCAAATCAACTAATCACTGCAATCTCAGAGCATCACTTATTCCTTGACACAGATCACAGCTGTGTTCTTTCTGAGAAAAAGCAGCTAGATGCACCCACAGAAATATGGAAAAACACCACAGGGTTTTCTGGCTGCAAGTTTAGATTCACTCTCATGTCAGCTCTCACCTTAAATATTATTTGCTCATTCGTTAAAAATAATCAACAGAAAAAAATCTAAAACAGGCAGAGGGAGGTTCTAGGTTTTGTTTTAAGGTATTAATTTCTTTAAAAAAAAAAAGCAAAAAAAAAAACCACCACAAAACCTGCCGATTCAGCAAGTTATTCCAGGCTCATAAGCCAAGTCTTTTAGTTAACTATTTTCATAGCAGTAATGCCTATGTGTTTGAGTCATGGAACAGGATGCCTTTATCCTAAGTGCCATGCAATGCTCTCAAATACAAATGCTCAAATACACTTTGTGTTGAATAGAGAAAGACCTACAGAGAAGTCTTTCATCATACTGTGTGCTGTCGACCTCAACAGACATCTTGAAAACCAGGAAATGATCCCTGAAAGCTCAACCCTGTTGCGGCACTCAACAATACTCTTTTATGAGCAACATTACAACCAACCAGTTGCAATATTTCCTTGGAGCTTGCACAAGATGTAGACTGTTGGACAAGTTTTTCACTCAAAATAAAAGATTTTAGATGTGTGAGCACATTTTGATTTTTTCCAACTATGCCATTTAACGGTCTTGCTGCAGTCTGCAATTTTATTCTGCCTTGCAAGATTCAATCAATGTTCCAGAGAGCTGAGAAGGACAAAACTAGAAGTTCCTGGCCAAACCTGTGCCAAATCTTCCTAAAATTTCTGAACCATTTGGATTCTTTGTTTCTCAGTACACAGTTAATCAGAATCTCTTTTTTTTTTCCAAATAAGATTATATAAATCATAAACACATTGATCCTCACTCCCACAGAAGCGTTTCCCTCAAAAAGAAGTTACATATCAAATGCATAAATAATGTTCTTATTTCTTTTGTTGACTAAAACCTCTGTACTATGACAGAGTCAAACATTTGCTCCAGCACAAATGTAGGCCGGTCTGTAGTCTCAAAATTTTCAGCCATAGTTTCATTGCATCTTGTACATGTATGCAATCCATAATAAATGGTGGGAGGTTGATTTAGGAGTGGGTCATAGTCTTTAAGGTTTCAAAAATAATTATTACCATTTTTGTGCCTTTATTAGGAGCTAAAACCTCACTCAAGAACGTTCCCTCATCAGAGATCCTTTAAAATTTGCTAGATTACTGGAAGCAAACTAGGTCATTTTGTTAGATATCTTGTTACTCCTTCTCTCTTTCTAAGCTCATTTTAACACTCACTAAGCTCATTAAATTCATTTACACAACATAACCATTAACTTTATACAAATACCTCCTGACCTTAACTCTGATCAGCTGAGTTAAGAGAGGGGGAAAAAAAACCACTCTCAATGCGTAGTTGCACATTCTTGCGTATCTACAGATTCATCCCAGAGTTGTGTTTTGAGTGGGTTATTCTAGGAGAAAGGGGGGTGTTTTGCTGTTTTGGGGGGTTTTTGTTTTGTTTTTTTGGTTTTTTGTGGTTTTTTTTTAACAAATGCATGGCCATTAAGGAAGTATTAGCTCAGAGTCACTGCATAGATTTAATCTTAACACTGTTCAAGGCTCTTTCACCTCCAGTTCTGAGCCATATGAGCTGTTTATTACTGCCTAGAGAGCAACCCCTCAGATGAATAAGAGCTTCAAAAGTCAATAGCTACACATCACTGTCTGGAAGTAAAAGGCTTCCTTCACACCTCGCTGAGTGGTGCCCCTCCTATGATGTAGATGTTTCCACTAGAGGCTTCAAGATACAAAGAAAGAAGTAAGACCACACAAACCACCCTCTGAAAGAGAAGGCAACAGCTAGCTACACCTCTGCTTTACTTTTCTGCGAAAGAAGTTAGCACTTTAACATTTGCTGGCTACTTAGAATATTTTTTTTAAAAAATGGACAGAAGTTCTAGTTGTATAATTGTATTTGACTAGCTGGTGCTTTAAGTGACATGAAACTGACCAATTTAGAAACAATATTGCATAATTCTAATGGTTCTATATACAAAAGTGGTAAAAACCACGACTATGAGCCCAAGGGCACCTTATATACTAAAATGATAAGGGCTAGTCTATATTTGTTAATTATCTACTGTATTTTGAAATACAGGACCTATATATTAATTTCTGACTCATTCTATTGAAATAGAGCTACCTGTAAAGCATAAAATATTATGCATGTGATGCTATACAGTCACTAGTGCACACCCATTGAGAGAAATGAGATTAGAACACTAGGTAAAACCCAATCTGGAACAAGAACTTAACTTCAGCAGAACATAATTATTCCAGAAATATCTAAAATCTATTTTCCCAGGCCAGTAAGGTTAAAAGTTCTTCTGTGAGGCACGTTTGGGGACCTTTAATGACCTCAGTGATCAAGACCTCTGTTTTATAGGATCTGATAGAGATATCAGATGGTGCAAGCATGTACTGTAGCCTACCTCGTTCCAGATTTACAGATGTAAAGCTGTGCTATAAATATGCAGTACTCAAAATACTGTGAAGTTATTCTGATTTCTTAGAAATACTTCATAACTATCCTCGTGTTTTTTCTGACAATGACTATAACTGGCAGGCTATTGCTAAGGAAATGGTACAGTGTCAGAAATTTAGCTCCATGAAGCAAATAAGGAGGAGTAGATATGGAAAAAAGGGAATATAGCCCAAATTTGTCAAAACAAATAACGCTGAGGCCAATCTGAAATCTTCCCAATGTAAAGAACACAGGTGTCAGGGCCAAGCAATTCAGAAGTCAGCAAGAACCAAGAGGTAGGAAAAAAGTTGCGAGAAAATATTAATTGCATCTCATCTCACACTTCTCTGGTTAATTATGATATTTTTGACATTTTTTCATACTATCAAGGTGCTCCATTCAGACACCCTTAACATCTTATAAATATTCCAAGGAAACAGATCCTACGAACATCAGGACACCTGTTGTGTGATGGAGCTACTCCTGTTTTCGGAGAATCCAAAGATTCTCTCCCATTCCACCTTCAGAAACTATTTCACTGAAAAAAAAACACACTCAAAACTAGGGCATTCTCCTTTCATTCTCCTCTCTATTTTTTGGTAGCTGTTATGTTGCTTTACTCAACCTGGCCTATTGCACTCCACATAGCTACATGATTTTACCTTTTACAGCTGATTTTTAATTGCATATCATTGCTACCTTTCTTGTAAAGAGACAGGGTTCTGCCATTCCTACTAATTATCCAAATCACCAGTCACTGCTTGCATGTGTGTGGCCTTGCCTAAAGCTTTTAACCACAAGTTATGTCACTAAATCAAAGCGAGTTGGAGGCGTCTTTGCTGTAGTGACAAACTAATAAAGGCTGCATGACATTCCTTTTGAGCCATTTGGAAGTATTCCTTTATAGGATTGCAATACTCAAATACAGCGAAATATTTTGTGGAGGGGTGGGAGATTATCCGATGTTGTGGGTTAATGTGCTGCTGTTCCATCCAACTGCAGCCCTAACTGAATCGACTTGGTCTCAAACACATTTGGTGGCAAAACCCACAGCAATGAGAGCACCACCTTCACCCTCGCCTCAGGGCAGCTCCAGGCCCATCACCTTTGTTTGAGAACACCCTGGAAGAGGTCTTTCTCTTCATCCTAGTCACACTGATCAGTCTGCTGCTTTCCTCGCATTGGATTTCAACTTACTCTAACTCTAAATATTTTAGTGCTAGCTAACAATATCACATTTATTAAATGAAGTAGGAAGATCCAAAATCAAGAAAAAGCTATCATCTTCCTCATTGTTATGCCACGGCTGCAGCATGCGTGGGCATGTGTGCACATATGCGGATGTCCTGCTCTTAGCGTCATGGCAATGCATCCAACACACCTTGTTTTTCTGAAGGGGTACACCTTGCCCTGTCTCTCACACATCTGCTTCCTCTGCACAATATCTCATCCTTTATTTTCCATTCTAAATCCATCAGAATAAAAAGTAAAGGATTAGCTGTACATGTCCAAAATTTCCCCCTTAACCTTTGCAATCACAATGACACACAAAGCAGAGCAGGAATTTTTTTTTTTTTTTTTTGAGCTTTCAGATTTTCTCCAGTTCCTTCCCTGCCAAAACTAAGACTTTCCAGAATACTTCACAGCACCATGAGAGAAAGACAGAGGAAAAGAGTCTCCCACCAGACTGATGGGGTTGATGCGGCAATACGCTGATATGTGAGGGATACTTGCACCCATCCTCTTCCACTTCTCATAAACCAGCCCCTGGAGTAGGACTAAAAGGTGGCTACAAGGTCAGACACCCACACACACAATTCTCTGCCCCCCCAAATCTTTACTACAAAGTGGATCATCTGTAGCATTGCAGGCAGAGGTGATTGTTCAGAAAAAGCCACTTGGTTGGAATTGCAAGAGCAGAAAGAGCAGTCTTGGCATTACAACCCTGACCTAAGCCCACGTTGTCCAGCTGAGTGTGCACACAAGGGCCATTTGGCAAGTCTGCCTGTGTCCACTTCTGACAATGCTGCAAACCTTGCCAACAGGAGAGTTTAGACAGACCACTGTGCCCATACAGAGTATTTAAGCTTTCACGAATCTGCTTTTTCCCCCCTCACAAGGATGTGTTAAAAAAATAATCTTTGATGAGCTCTAAATGGAACAATAACTGACATTTCAGTTAAATAACAGAATGAAGTTTGTTTGAATGGTTCCCATTTTCCTATTTTTTTTCTAGTATTTTTAAAAATCTTGGTTAGTAATTTTATATCGTAGCAATAAACCATGAAATACTTATACCACCACTGTTGCAGTGAAAATACTTTGGTTTTATGATGCCTCTCCAGAGACAGATATTTAGTACTCTACAGATAGGTTAATTTAGCATAAAATAGTGTAATGCCTTCCTTATTTCTGTTCATACATTTTGAGATTATGATGCCAGGCCAAGAACAAATCACTCATCACCCACTGGTCATCATGCACAGATCTCCCGATTAACTAAGAAATGCAAAAACCTTCCAGCTCTTCTTAATACCAGTTTGTCAGCTTTGTACTGTCTTACTCAGAGAAGAAATGTCTGGTACAGTGAAAACCAGAATGTCCACCAGTTATGGTGCTCTGAACTGCCATCACCTGGAATTCCTTCCCATCACCACAACTTCATGGTCAAGTACATGACCTCTGTTTCTCGATTTTGCTGGCTTTGCATGAATATTTCCACTGCCCATAAGCAGTCGCCTTCACTAGTGCCAGAACAAACCTGAATTCTAAGAGATGTTCATATGGGTCTATTAATTTTTATTTCGGCGGGGGCGGGGAGCAAAGTTTTTGACAGAAGTCTGAGGAAGTTGGCTATGAATCAAGGAGAACAATTTTTCAGAGCAGTTTGCCCTAACTTCATGGTTATGAGTGTCAGCGAAAGCATGCTGGGAGACTCTCAAAGGAGGAAGGCATCCTCCAGACATCTCACCAACACTTGCTTGTGGCTCAGGAGGGCAGCAAGGGCCGTCTGCTGCAGTAGAGCTGGGAGCTGGCAGGAGCTGTGCTCGGCAGGGCTGGTCTCAACCGCTGCTTGCTTTGATAGAGCTCTTTTCAAGTAGACCCAGAAGGTTCAGGGAACATGATCTTCCGTCACTATGAACATCAATCAGCTTCATGCGACCACATATTCGTCTTTCAAAAGAAGTAGTGCAGAGCAATGCCCCAATAAATGCACTAAAATCAGCCTGTAGCTGCTCTAATGTTAGTAGGAATTGTGTGCCTCTTCTCTCATGGCAGGTCACCCACAAGACCAAGAAGGCCTAAATCCTAATCTATTTTGCAATGAAAGTATTGTGTGAAGCATGCAGGATCTGGCCTCAGGGTAGACTGGTAAAAAGACAAACAAAAAACAGGTCACTACCCCATTAATCCTTATTACAGATGTTACCAAGGAGAAAACTATTCCCTTAAATTTGCATTTCTGTGTTATCCCTTGCCCTTGGGTCAACTCAGTCTTGACTTTCAGCAACTGGTATGTTCACTGAGGAATAAAAAGTTATACTATAACAGACGATTGGGTTGGTTGTAATGAGAAAATCATGTTATGTGTTGTTGGTGGGTTTTTTGTTAAATCATGGCCCTTGCTATTCATTAACATTCAAGTGCTGAAAAGCCAATAAATTATTACCAAAAGGAAATGTAAACAACTTTCTCTGAGGAAGGACTGCATACAGTAGGCTGGAACCTCCTTCAAGTTAATTGCAACACAGTTCACTAATGAAACTTTCCATCTATTAAATCTTAACAGGCATAACTATAAAAATGGCGCCAAGCTCTCTCCTGCCCAGGAATGTCCCAGACAGCATCTGCAGAGCCTTTCACACTTACTGTCTTTGCAGGGATTAGCAATTATCCCTAAGTAGCAATGGCAACATATGACTAATTTCAAGCCGGTTATGGAGTTTTCAAATTAATTTGCACACTGGAGCTGACCACAGGAAAGACAATAGCAACGGCACTTGGTTCTTACCAAGTACCTTGCAGCAGGTCTGACCCAAAGTGCTCTGAAGTCAATAGGATTCATCTGTCTTCGCTTTCACTGAGCTCAGAATTAGGATCAAGATAGGCAAGGACATCATCAGCACTTCAGCCATGACCCGTGTTTGCTTTTGAGGTAAACATTTAAATTCCACTCCCTCACACCCATTCAGAAGAGACCAGGCAGTACTGCTGAAGGGTAACATCTGTCCTGGCACATAGCACGTTGCAGGGACTACCTGTGCTTGTTTATGGCTCTGTAGATCATCTTGATCCACCACTACTCTTAATCTTACCCTTAATTTCCTCCTTTCACCAATGTTATTAGCTGTTCAGACTCTTAACTGACATCTGTGTTTCTCATCTGCTAGATTTATCCAAGATCTTCTGCCAGTTCACATCAAGTTGTTTTTAAGCTTTGCTTTTCTGCCACTTCCTCCATGTTTTTCACTGTCCTTTGCTCCTTTTATCTTATCTTTATCTACAAAATAGGTTGATCCAGAACATTGGATTCATTCAGTCCTGAATATTTTAGTGACTGTGCTTTCTAAAAAATGTTACAGACTAAAGAAATTCTGCATGTCATTCTTAAATTGAGACTTGCTGTCCAGAGAGGAAAAACATCCTTTTGTTCTTTTCCTTTGTTCAGTGGGACTATTGAAATACAAGCAATAATTATAAGTCAGGCAGGCTGCTCTTTCAAGGAGAAAGTTACAGCATTTTTTCAAGACCTGGGACTGGACATAAATACATGAAATAACCATAGCTCTGTACACCAATCAGTCGTTTTCACACATCCTATTTTAAGTAAACTAGAAAGCCCATGTTACCATACCAAGTGAATGATCTCATCTATGATCTGATTTCAGCAAACTGAAGTCAGGAAGAAATTTTGCTCCAGCATATGCAAGTACGACTCCTCGAAACAGAAATATCAATTAATTAAACAAACAAACAAAAGTATTATTCATCAGGATTTTTTTCTTAGTAACTTTACTGTTTCTCATTTGACTCCTCGTACTGGAGAAATCACAGCACATGATTTCTGGATGACCTTGTCAGCTCAGTCTTTCAACATTAATAATCAGGCATAAACATAACCCATTCACAATTCTGTCTTAATTACTTGGAAAGGTCATTTGTTCCACTATAGCTTAAAAGATGCATAGTGAAAACCGAAGCACTCCTGTCTCCCCTTAATTTGCCTTCCTAATTCAAGTAATAAAGTTCTATTGTATTACACTGAGGAAGGAAATATTTCATGATAATATATGAGTTGCAGCAATACCAAGTTAATTACATGTAATACATAAACTGTAAACAGAACTTCTAAGTAAAAACTACAAATATATTTTTATTACCCATGTGTTATAATAGGCAAGTGCCAACAAAGTGTGTGGTGCTATGCAGTATACTAACAAGACTGGCTGAAAGAATATAGCTCAACATACAGACAAGAAACGGTTTTAGCAGTTTAAGGCATAAATATTTAATACTTCTCCAAAGCTTATCCAAATTTTATAGGTTGTCTTAACTGGCAGTATGCGCTCTTAATATTTTTTAGCGGGCTCACAAGCTAGCCAGAGTGATGGCATAGTATCTAAAATGAAGAATTCCTGTCTCTACCCTCCCCCCCACAAAAAAAAAAAGAAAAATCAATTTTTCAAGTTTATGTAAGAGGCTTTTTTAAAGCAGTTGCCAAACATTTAGTTTCCTACTTAAAACAAGAAGCTGTAACGACTTTAGTTTTTCATTTAGAAGGAATGACAAACAACTCAGGTTTACAGCAACTACTTATTTATATTAATAAAAACATTAACGCTCAGCTAAGTTTTTCCTTTGTATGAAATAACCCTAGAGTAATGTCATGGCTGCTAGGTGCCACAGCTATAAAGCTGAACTGTTCTGGGAAAGGAAGTGATTGCAGAAAGGAGGGTTGGAGCTGCAGAGTGGAAAAAAGTCCTGTACTGCTTTATTTTATTTTAGTAACAGATTCTAACATTAGATGCTGTGAAATAGCTTTTACATTTTTACTGAGACAAAGGGATGGAGTCAGCATGTGCATATCTCATACTCCTGAGAATTTCCCTGGGAGCATTTTGCTAAACAAGTCTTGGCAACCTATCAGCATCTCAGTTCAGGGGCAAACACTGAGATGAACTATTAAGAGTTCGCTAATGAGTTCTGGATCTAGCAAACAATTCCTATGAAAAGTTACAATGCTACCCCTACACAACAGATAAACCACCTCTTGAACTCCAAGAGCTGTTAACTGACTTGCATATGCAAGTAAAAGTCCTGAAGTGATTTTCAAGATGTTCCACCTCTAAGATTACTCCAGGCAAGCAGTGCTTAAATATTATGTACTAGCATGACGCTGAACTACTCATAACATTAGAGTATTTCCTTGGCAGAACAGCATTAGCTTACCAGTTAGGAATCACAGGGGTGTACGCAAGTTCAAAGAGAATCATGCTCTGCCAAGGCTCTCATCAAAATGCCAAAATCACTTCACTGAAGGGGTGTGCAGTCAGGTAACTGTAGGGTAGAGCTTTTTCCCTTTTGAAGGCCAACATCATCTTTTTGTCGCTTCACCTGAAATTAACTGCTTCTGCTGAGTGTCACCGATCGAGGCAACTTTGCAGGTATCTGGTCCCACAAGGAGCCCAGCCTGTGAAACACAGCAGTTCCCAAGGCATAGCAAAGCTCGGATCCTGCTGTGAGTCTTTCATGGAAGAAACTGGGAATGTAAAATTACTATATTTTTTAAAAATATTAAATAGGTTAGCCTCTAGTTTTCAACTGGTACCCTTTCTTCTCACTTTCTCTTTTTCAGACTAAGCTTTTCCATGTTGGAGCTGCCTTCATTTTCTGTATTTATTATAAAGCACACAGTACATTTTTGGCAGTAAGCAATAAATAAAAATAAAAATTTCATCTGAATTTTTTTGATCATTCTTTATCTATCCACAGGATACTATCAAGGCATTTCAAATTGTATTAATAATAGAGATAGGAGGAAGCAAGATAATAATTATCCAGCGAAGATCTACTCCTATCATCCCATTAACCAAGTATGAGTTTAAAGTAATGCTTTTAAAACTAATTCAGATGTGAGATTAACTTCAACCAAATTTCTATAGTCATGGATTTCTTCCCACTACACAAATACTAACACATCACTGCAACCCCACTAGCAACCTACAAGTACCCTACTTGCATTCAACTTCACCTCTCTGGAATTTTTCTCTGTTTAGCACCTTTTCTTTGTATTTTTGTACAGTTTCCGTCTTCTGTTCCTTTAAACTCCCAATTTTAATTTCCTCAACTTGATGAAACATTACATTAAGGTAGATATAATCCATGCCATTAACAAGGCCACGTGACGTTCAGGCTCCTGCAGCACCTGGTTCATGGAGAAGGTTGTGGGGCAGCAGCAGCTGCCAACAAGAGCAGGAGATGGGGGTGAAGGAGGAGGAGCAGAGCCTGCCTTGTCTGTGACAGGTCTGATGAGGAATATCACTCATCCTTCCACGCCTCCTTCTGTCCCAAAGCACCGCTATGCAATACCACCTCTGCCGCCCTCTCACGCCATGTCCTTTGACAGCACTGGCACACAAGCTAATCCCTGTACATGGATGATGAGCCTTTGGCTGTAAGTTGATGAGTGGCCAGGACCTTCATAACCTACATGCCATAAGATCAGTTTGTACGCTCCCTTCACCAAGGCCCACCTCCTCCCTGGACGCTTTCATGTTTTCTCAAGAGTGGAACAAGTCTCTGGACCAAGGGAGCAGGGACAATACGTACAAGAATGGAATCAGGTGACTGACCTGTTTAAAATGTTCAAGCAAAGCTTAGTGAAAAGTAAAGACACATCAAAGAAAAAAAAAAAAACACCTCAGTTTCTGACAGACCATTACATCCAATGAAACAACAAAACAGGCAGAGAGTTAAGAAAAACACTGAAAGAGTGTGGAGTTATACTTTGATGAAGAATTACTGTGTTTTAAAGAACAAAACCTTCATACAGAATAAGCAAATGATTCTGAACCATCACAAGTACATACTTTTTCCAACTTTTGTGTAAACTTTTAATCCCAGGCTCATTTGAAGTTCATTACACTCTCTGTTAAGACTTAGAAGGCGGCTCTTTAGAGCCTGAATACCTACAGGAAATCCTATAAAATGAGAACAAATGTAATATGAACAGACACGGTAAGAAAATCCAATAATAGAAAACATCACCATGCCTATACAGACTGACAGCCTACAACTGGGCCTTTGTTACTTCTATGCTTGCTTGCCAACAAAGACCAAAGAGAAATGGAAATAATTTTCCTTATCCAAAACTTGAATAAGTACTTGAAACTTCAACTTTTCCTTGTTATCTCTGTTAGAGCCCACACAATTATATGTACACTTTTTTTTTGTTGCATTTCATGACAGCCTCCCAGAATCTATGAATAACGGTGTGGTATGATTTGAAAAAGTATGTGCATATGTTTAAGGAAAATGAAAAATAGGATAAGACTGTGGTGTTCAACCTTTACTATACTGCATGATGGATGTAGAGCTGCTCTGCAAGAATTTATGAATACTGCATGTTGACCTGGTTATTGAAATGTTTATTGTATGACTATATTGAGTTAAATCAACAGGACTATTGGGGAAATAAGGACGAATCACTCAGAATAAGCCACCCCAAGGTAACTGGTTAGAGCTAGTTAAAAAAAAAAAAGCCTAAATATTTTCTGTGAAGATTCTGCCTCCCAAACGCAGCAAGGGTGTAAGGCTTTCTTGCCACATGAAGCTACGGTTGGGAGCTGAATAAAGGACAAGTATTTTCTGTATGGGTAGGAGGTCAACTGGGAGTTATTCACACAGCGGACAACTGGCAAAACATTTAAATTTTTCTTGCTTGGTTTTAGCCTAGAGATTGCTAAACTTATAGGCAAGGTTGAGAGACAGGTACAATTTCAACATTATACATATCTTTTTTTCTTTGAATTTTTAATTTTTATAGTTAAAGAAAAGTACTTAGGCATTGCCAGTATTTTGTTAGAAATAATAACTAGAGAGACAGGATTATGAACACTGGTAGGTGCCCTGGCCTACCAGACTGTTCTCACACAGGTCATTTTTGCTATGTTAAGCAGAAACAAAACATCCAACAGTTATTTGTATTAAACCAGAACTCAGAACTACAACAACATGGTTTAAAATAAAACTCAGCAATTGAAATTACTTTTGTTTGATTATTTTGCTTCACAAAAGAAGGTGTTTTAATAAAAGAAAAATAGTGTCAATATTGCTGTTAAATTAATGGTTTGAGGGACATTTCTGTAATACATGACAGTAAATGAGACAAAATTTGTATCTGAAATAAATTACGACTGTTTGGTTAGAAAAATAGCGTTAACAAGATCATGATGGCAAATTTTGTATTCAGAACTAATTATTTTAAAGGTATATTGAGTTCTTTCATTTCAGGGGATTATCATTTTAATCAGACCGTTGCCATTTGTGTGCTCATTTCTAGAAACCCTTACTTTCTTTGTGGTGTCATTGGAACAAAAAAAAAATAATCGTTATTAGGAATGATTTGTGCCTATCCCTCCATATACAATAAGCATGTTTTTATTCAAAGGAAAACCTCCAAGTGTACTTATCACACATTCATTTGCTAAAAATAGGGATAAGCAGTCCATATGAAAACTAAAACCACTGTCAACACAGTTATCAAAGCTTCTAATGCAGTCACCAAAAAAATGTACACGCTAGACTAAGAATCCCACCAAAAGAGACAAAACCAACAGCGTACCCAGATGCAGCCCCGGTGCCGAGGGGCAGAACTAGCCAGCAGGCACCCGTTGGAAAGCTGTGGGTGCTGATGCCTTGCTTGCCCACAACAGCCCCAGCCGCCGAAGGGTGGCAAGGTCTGGCTGCAGACCCGCAAAGGGTATTTCTAGCACAAGATGTTGTGCCAGTTAATAGTTTTCTGGGCTGTTCACCCAAGTCATATCAGACCTGGCCAATCTCACTATCACCTTGATCATTAAGCACTCTATTCCTTGCTTTCACTTCCTAGCAGGAGTGGAAAGTGTGGCATGGTTCTATGATTCTATGGCAGGCAATAATGGTTGATCATTTCTGCTTAAGCAGTTTCTACAGTAAGATACCAAAGGTCCCCTGCTATTCATTGGCCTGTGAGGAACTGCACGAGGTGGAATTGCCTTTTTTATAGCCTCATGACACATTTCTGTCCATATTCTATCCTGTTCAAGAAATAGAATTCAATTATACTGCATCAGGTACAGGGTTGAAGGAATGTATTTATTATTCAAGTTTGCCTTTTACTGCCTGAATTGAACTAGGCACCCTTTTGGATTACAGCTTGGTCAGTTATCCACAAAAAGACACCTTTGCTATCTCTTTTTCATCTGGATGGTTGTATTACACTCCACGCAGGGCTGCACCTTGAAACCAGTCTGGGTGCAAAGCTGGCCCGGACTCAGCAGTTTATGTACTAAGCAAGGCATTTTGTCCAGAGTGTACGACAGGAGGGCTCCAAAATTGGTGAGTGACACTGAGAGAGACTTTAGAGGACCCAGCTATGAGCCATAAGCACCACAGAATGTTTGCAGCCGCCTGAGCTGAGGGGCTCACCACCCTCCTGTGTGACACTGCCACAGCCAAGAGAGGCACTCAACATGGAAAGCTTCAGATGGCCGTTTGCAAGGTGTTGTTTGTGGGGCCTGGGAGAGTCTGGTACTTGTTCGTTCACACTCAGCCCCGAGCAGCCAAATCTCATGCCTTCCCAGACGTTCTGCAAAAGCTGTACGTTTAATAGGGCTTACAAAAAGACTAAGGGTTTGCTTCTCAAATAAAGAAGGGATGAAAGGAACTTTCCTGGGGTTGTGCTGGCTCAATTCCTGTTTGATTGACTGCTCATGCTGTTGCATTGGTGGTTATTAGAGCCGGTAAAAACACAATTTCTGTCCCACAGGAATTTCCTATACTTCGACATTTGTTTTCATTCTGAAACAGCATTAAAAATTTCAAAATAATGAACACTTTCATGGAATGAGTGGTCCTAAAAATAAATTTGGAAATGTCA
This sequence comes from Pluvialis apricaria, assembly GCA_017639485.1. Taxonomy (NCBI): domain Eukaryota; kingdom Metazoa; phylum Chordata; class Aves; order Charadriiformes; family Charadriidae; genus Pluvialis; species Pluvialis apricaria. The sequence goes on along the minus strand of CM030011.1, from coordinate 56,896,801 downwards.
TTGTGCATGTGTGCACGCATATGTGTGCATGAGCGCATTTTCAATCCAAAGGTCTAACCTCTTTTTCTCGCCTAGGCAGTCACAGGGGTTTACAAGAGTTTTATTTCCAGATTCATCATATTAGTATTCTACCTGATTGGTCTTCCTTGGGAAGACCAGAGTGTAATGCTGAGCTGCCACCACAATGCTTTCCACTGCCCATCTTAGGCTCCCTTGCCTGCTCAAGTCCTAGATGTGTCAGGAACATAAAGTAACCTTTTGAAGATTTCTCCATCCTCCCTTCCTTACAGTCCTTTTGTGGGAGGCACTGAAGCGATGAGAGTAGGTGACTAAAAATTGTGAACCTCAGTGTCCTCAGTGGTCAAATGTCTGTAGCTTTGGGGCTACAGACATCCCAGGCAGTTCAGAGCAGCATTTATGCCAACTATTCCAATCCTACTTTTCTCTTAGCCCCAGTGCACAACTAGTGACAAAATTCACCTCCTCTTGCCTAACATGGCTGTATTTTGAGCGAGCAGCAAGCAAGAACCAGCAGCTGGCAAAAGTAGGTATGAAATGACCTGCAGGGGTTGCCCAGTGTGGTAATTGCTGTCCTGTTCTTTTCTTCCCCTTTTAAAATAACAATGTCTAGCCAAACACGGACAAGTGACATTGTGCTTGTCTCCAAAGCCACGAAATAAAGGAACTGACTGTCCAGTCTTCTTCACACCTTTCAAGGCTGCAATAAGATCCTCATTACCATTTTGCACCATCCATCCCTCACTCACAGATCTTCCCATCCCTGGTTGAACCGTATAGTGCTAAGGTTAATATTACTGCATCACAGCCTACTAGGTAGAATATAGCTGCACGAGTGTCGCTTGGCTTAAAATAGTCTTTATGAAGTGCTATGCTTTAGGGAAATAACGTTAGCAAAGAAATGTCAGATTTTGCTCTTGTCGTTGAAGAACAAAATCTAACAAGGGTAGTTGTCAGCTATTATGCTTTCGTACTGAAAAATTGTACAATCCTTTTAAGTTACATATAATGATTTTATAGCCTTTTAACAAGAGGAGCACCACTGGGTAGGATTTTAACAGGGGAAACAGGATTGGCGATTTATTTTAAACCAGCTGAATTCCCCAAGTTCTTCCTTGATTTAAGCCACGATCTGTATTACAAACAGAAGAGATTATAAGCATCTAAAGCAGCCATGGTTTTGATAAAACTCTCTTAAGTAATGATGATCCTACAGCATTCAGACAAGTCAGGGGTCAATATGACCTTATTTGCCTGTGCCTTTCATTAGGAGCACTCTTTCTGCAGTACCATACTTCTGGTACCTCCAAATACACAGAGGATTCATGCTTCAGTTCTGCATGTATTAAGAATGCAGCCATAGCAACTACTAGCATTAATGAACTATTTGCTTATGCAGTAATAATTAACTTCCATTACATTACTTTGTGTGATTACTTTCTTAATTGCCTGAATTATGCATCCATTTAATATTTAATAACCATTCTCAGAAATCAGACACTGGTAAAAAAACAAATTGCTCACAGTTTCCTTGCAATAATTAAGCTCACAAGAATAAATGAAACCTTTTAAAAATGAATGCCTTGTGATTATATCCTTGCATATAGAACAAGATCCTAAATTAGCTATTTATTAAGTCTAAATTTAAGACCAAATAGTACATTTTTCACTTACGCCTTGGGAAATCAACCTATACAGTACCTGACATCACCAGCATAATTAAGTGCCATCTATTTACTTTGAGAGTCACGAATTCTGCATTAGTATTTAGAACATTCAGAAGTGTGTGTGGGGAAATCTTTTAAAATGCCTCCTTGGAAAAATAGCATCTTCTTTACCTGAGGTAGCTGCTTAGTTGTGCTTAAAGTACTGGAAAGATCTGTGAAGCGTAAATAGCCTTCTGATGGGGAGGGCTGGGAAGGATTTTTTTGGTCATGTTTTAATTTACATACAAACAATGGAAATACAGTTATACAGCCTGAGGTCAGGCTTACCAAACAGGATGAAATTCATTGTTGTATATAAAAATAATGTTTACAATCAAAAACAAGCAGTCTGATCTACTTGTTTTTTCATGTTGTCATCTGTCTCTCTCTGAGCCCTCGTGCCCTGCCAGCACCCAGGCAAAGCCACATGCTGATTTGCAAAGTGATAACGCCATTACGTTATTGCACATCAGCTTTGTTTCCCAGTGCTTTGCAATGACGTCACCGGCTTAAGTAAAATGTGCAACTGTTTTATTTTAGGTTGTTTTGATGAATAGAGTCTACTGAGCTGGACAAGACAGATAACAGTTGTGAGGTATTTTGCTTCCGCCCCCTTTTTTTTTTCCTCCTGAGTTGCATCTGCAAAATTGCTCTGCCATTCCACATTGATTATGGCAGCCATGTACAGATGTGTTTATCTGAACCATAGCACTGCTCAGCTGAAGCTGCATGGATGCCAGCATGTTACGCCCTCTCTTTTCCTATGCTCGCATACCACAAATGAAATGTATTACAACAAAAAGCATATTCCAGGCATCCTGCACCCAAATAAACCAATCCAAGGAAAGAGAGAACTGAAGGGCTTATCTGCCGAGAGGCAGGTGAAGGAGCAGTGGCTGCTCTCCCGCTTGCCCATACAGGTGGATCATTTTCAGCGAGATGCTCAGGGAGCTGCAGGGAGCCGGGGAGGGAGGGAGGGACGGCGCCCCTTTGGGGTGTCAGGAGCCAGCAATGGCTGCTAGCCTGAGTTCCCAAACTGAGCTAAATTGATGCCAATCTCACTGGCTGTTGTTACAGTGGGCAGCATCATTAGGATTTGCTTTTTAAATGATCTCTCAGCCTGTAAGTCTGAGAGCTGCTAGCAAGGCAAGGTTAGAAAGAAAATGATGGCAGCATGTTGATGCTTCACAGACCTCATGATAGTTTCCGTCTGTCATTATTTACGTCTGACTAGATGCGTCATGTCAGCTACCTAGAAGGCACTTTAATATGAAGCTCTTGTTTTCCTCTGCTTTTTCACATCCAGACTGGGTACTATTATTTTTTTTGCATCGCTACACTTAGGTGAAGCTTGCTTCAATCTCTCCATAATGACACACAAAGAAATAAAAATTGTTTAGCTCATGTTATTATACATGCTTCTATTCTAACAGACCTCTTCGACATTGTTCACAAAATGGTGAATTTAAATCAATAAACAGACATCTATCAAAAGGTCAACTTAATTTTATTCTTTCAGCTTCTTTACCAATATTTTAAGCAAACCCATTTCTTCTTTTAGCTTTCAGTAAATATTGTATAAGTGGACTGCAGCAGCAACCACTAGGTTTAAAGGTAGATGCCATTTAGTAGTTCAATTAACAGGTTATTAGTACTGCTTTATAATGTGATGAGTTCTGTCAGAGTCAAGGTGTCAGTTTCCCATTATACTACCTCCTAGCAATTTAGATTCAAAGGATTCATTGGCACTGGTTTGGGATGAAATGTGTAATTCACCCCTCAGTAATACAGCCAGCCTGAATTCGATCTGTAACTTTTTACAATGATGGTGGCGTATGTGATGGAAAAGGACCCGCTCCTTCAAGCTTTCCTGCAGACAAAGCTCTTGGTCAGAGACACGCTACCTCTAAGCACACATTGCTCTCCTGAATGGGCTTGGCAGGCCACAAAATGCCCTTTCAAAAGCCATCTCTTTGCCATGTCCCAGGGAGTATCTCAGCCACAGCATTTTTTATTTTTTTTTAAAGTATTCAAGCCCAAAAATAGCAGTTCAATCACTCTGTGGACTGACTTTGCTGAATAATCATATGAAGTTATTAATACAACCTTTTCTAATCCTTTGACTCACCAAGCCCATTGTTTCGTCTTCTCCTTTTGTCATACGCGAAATTAAGTGACAAGCTCTTTGCATGCTTTCATTTATCTGGGCTGTGAGGGGTCTAGCACAGCTTTGGGAGCAGTAAAACAATCAACAGCTCAATATTGCCAAAAATTATTCAATAACATTTGATCAGCTGGATTTTGTTCACTTGTTTGAATTTTGAAGTTAGAAAATAGGATAAATTCAATATACCTTTAACCAGTTAACTGTATATTTATGTTGTGTGTACGCTATGGAGCTTTCTTACAGCTGCATATTGTTTTCTTAAAATTACAGCTGGAAGGGTAAAATATTTTTATTTCATAGGTGTCTCACAATATCATCTTTAAAATTTACTAGGGTAGCTAAGCTTCTGTAAACATTATTTATCCAAATGAAATTTTAAAGGTCGCCGAGTTTTCCTCACCTTATCAGAGGGGAAAGGTTATATTCTTTTTAAACAGGAAAATTGATGTTACAAGATCAAAAAGCATTTCCTCTTAATCTCTAAAAAAACATTTACCTTCAGAGGGGCTCCAAACAAACAGAAGGATAATACTTTCCTGAAGTTACAGCTGGCTGAATTACTCATTGAGCTAAGTTCAACAGGTACATTATTTGCATTTTTTGGTTCCTGGAAAGCCCATAGATGGATCATAATTATTAGAAAGGTGTTGGATCTTTGACTTTCTTTGTGAGAAATCTATTTAAAGGAATTTTAAGTTCAGAATAATGTGTGAGTGGCTCACTCGGCATGGCTGTTTGTTATTCATTATTTGCATAATTTGACTGGTCACCTAAATCGTAGGAATTATATTTCTGTTACCCAATTGGGTGATCTTAGCCCTGCAAAGACGCTACTGGCTTGTCTCCATGGATGGTGCCCTAATGGTTAATTCTTTGGGAAGTGTTAAATAGTTTTTTCTTTTTCTGTGCAATAGCCTACAGGGCTCTGATTGAACTTTGTGAGCAGTAGCTTAACATCCCTCGGCTTTCCCCCAGCATTGTAAACATAGGGAGGATGAGCTCTGGGTTTTTTATGGACAGAGTGAGAGGTTTTCATAGGAATTAAATCCATCTCCCAACACTGGCACTTAAAGTGTGAACGGGGATGTTGTAAATGAAACCCCAAAGGTCCCAAACTGTGCTTATGATCAGAAAGAGTATTACACAAAAATCTCCCCTATACACAGTTTATGGTGACCACGTTTACATTTCTTGTGAAGAAATCTTTTTTTACCTCTTATTCTAATCTCATTAGGAAATATTGATACAGCAATACAGTTTGCTCTTCATGTTTGTCATTTATACCATGCAATATACATGATCCTAGTATTTTTGTGCAGTATCTGTTATAATTACTGTAGGGCATGAGACAATAGGGCACCGAGTGACAGCAACAGCTCTGGACAGCCCCTAAATTAATAGCATAAGCCCTGTAGACTGGATTATAGCTGTTAAAATATTGGGGGGGGTGTCAGGTTTTGGGTTGGGTTGGAGGGGGGAGTCTGGGTAGTGGTGGTTTTTTGTTTGTTTGGGTTTGGTTTGTTAGTGTTTTTTTAAAAAAAAAATGCTGCCATGAAAATGGTCTGAACAGCGCTGAGTGATTCTCAGGATTTCAATACTCTGATGGTGAGCAGTGCCAGGTCACCATGAGGGCCACCACTAGAGAAGGCAGTTCTGTGTGATGCAGGATGGGGCCTTCTGTGAAGCAGAAAACAGAAGGTGCTTGTAGGCAGCTCCTCTATTTCCCTCTTGACCGGGAATTAACGCTCAGCTGAAATGAGAGTTAACTGACAGCCCCCACTAGAAAACTGTTAGATGCTAAAAAATGATGAAAACCTGTATTTGCCATTTAAAGTCCAAGAACCTTCTAAATCAATTGTTCTCCTTTGTTTAACTTTGTAGGTTTTGAAATTCAAATGTGGAGCTTCTCCAACTTTTTACCAGCTCCGTATGCTAAACATATCTCTCAAGTTCTTCGGCATCTCTTACACTGGAAATTTATAGATTGTAAACCACTAGCAAGATTTAATATTTGTAAATTCAGCTGTAGCCTCCTCCATCTAGTTCAAATCCGCATAAATAGGTGGGTTTTCTTTCTACAAATTTGATAAAAGTGTTATCCTTCTGGCTGCCGAAGCCGGCAGACCTCAGGCGTGAGGAGCAGTGAGCAGTAGGTGGCAGTCAAGCCACTGAACTATTTCCATGGTCCAACACTGCATCATTGTTAGGAGTAATGTGAAAACAGTATCTTTTTTGGTTTTAAAGGTAACGTTTTCAAAACGATCTTCTCGGAAGCCTCAGGCTGCACAAGCAGTAATGGACAGTAATATATTTCAGCTGAAGAGCACAAGAAGCCCTTATACTCGGTTGCTTGATTTTGAGTTTGTCTGATTCTCAGGTTTTGGGGGAGTGTTTTCTAAACTTATCAGAAGGTTCTTCTGATGTAGAGAGGTGCCGTGGTTTTCCAGACTGTCCTGAGGCTGAGCGTCATGGGTAGCATGAGCATACACAGGATTTATCCCCACACATTAAGAGAGACAGCCCCCTTCCAGATGGGGCACAGCTGGGTCAGCAGATCTGCCCATGTGCAGACTAATGGGTTAAAGCCAGAGCTCTCACTCTTCATAGGCACATACAAAAGACAAAAACCACTGAATTAGTGTTTCATTTTCCTTTCTACAGCACACACACTGAGAAAAGCAATTTAACATAATCTCAATCTTTTCCTCCTATTGAAGTGGCAAATATCATTAAACATAAGTGTCTAGCATCCGGAAAAAGTTACACAGCAGCACAGATATGTCACACTCACAGCGGGACTATTAATCAGAGAGGCGCTCTCCACACACACACAGAGGCCTCACAGTATATCTCCTAATGGGTCAGCATCGGTAAGTTCTCAGGTGTCTTCTATAACAATATTCAGCAATATTCAAGTGACAGATCAGACCAAAATTTGGATTCATACTTCACAAAATATTGGCAGTTTCGTGAATCCATTTTGTATACAAGACTCTTTTACCTTGTTCATCAACCCATGCACGAAGAAAGTAAACCAGAACTAAACAGAGAAGCAAAAGATATTTTCTAATTCCTAGAGGCAGAATACAGTGGGTCTTCTAGTTACCTTTTTTTAAATTACTGAAGCTACACCACCAACAGCCCTCCCAAACCCACTTCCAGTTCCTGAAGTATTTTGTTTCTGCAAGAATTTTTTTTGTTGTGTTGCATGTTCCGCATTTAAGGGACTGCAGGAGAGAAAAGGTTAGGAGGAAAGATGGTGCATTAATATTTCACTTTCGGATGGATCATTCAGGATTCTTCAGTATGGGGTAACTGTCAGAAGCTTAATTTTATTTCTACAGGGATGTAGAATAACTCTGGGAAAACATTTTTTTGTTTGCTTCTTCACTTCCCGGAGACAGTATCTGGAGAAGTGTTATGAGTTTTGTGAGCACAGAAGTGGCCCAACTAAACCCTTCCACAACTGTTAGTGAGCACATATCGCTCAATAGGATCATCTGAAAAATACAGGGAAATGTGACTTTTTACAGGGAACAAGAGTACCTTGAATTTGAACTGTGACTTTTGTCACATAATCTGCAACAAGATGATGCAACATGGCAAACATGCAAACCAAAGTGTCAGGTCTGAACAGTGATATCTGAAATTATATTTCATTTGGAGGTCTCTTTCTACAAGGATAGCTATAAGTTTAATATTTCAGAGCTTTAGCTGATTAAAGGGATGACTGAGGACACCCTCCACATTTTAGAAATATTTCATCAAGAGGTCAAGAGGGTGAACATATCTGTGTTGTCCTTGTTCAGCAGATAGAACAAAAAAATGAGAAATTAAAGTGTTGTTCCATGAGTTGTACAGTGAAATACATTGATAACACACAACAGAGCCTGGGAAAACTATTGCTCTTTTCCCTGGGCAAACTGAAGAAAAAGCTTCTATTACTGTAGAGTAGTGGTGCTAATTATAAAAATAAAAAAAAGAAATATTAATCACATTTATTCTTTCAATTATGTCATTTTCTTTCCTCTTTTTCTTTTTGCTTTACTCAGAACTATGTGACATTTCCAAACTTCTGAATGAAAAATTTGAAACCTGAATAGGATTAACTTTGTAACAAAACAATTAAAATCACCAACTCAAATCACCAGCTGTAATATAGTGCCATGGACTGCTCAGGAAGCATTGGTACATCAGAGCTCTTCCTGTTAATGCTGGCTACAACCTTGTGGCCCTGAAAAAAGGCAGTGAGGGACCATCAGGCGGGAACAACAATGAACTTCTAATTGAACTAAAACCAGTATTCAGACTGATACTCAGTCTTGAGCTGACAATTCTTGTCTGATGACAAGTCTACCATATTTCCAGTTAAGTTGGTCCAAATTCTGACTTGATGAACACCTGCATCTTTTTCTAACGGAAAGCAGGAAGGTAGCAAAGGAAAGGGAAACTTCAGATAATTTATCCTCATTACCCTCAGTAGCAAAAAAGCCATCTCACAATTGTTTGATATGTCAGTGATAATTCCCTCGAGAGATCAGTTTACATTTGATAGTCTGAAAGACCTGTCATTCTACGAGCATATAAAGACCACTGAGCAGGCGCACCGACATGAAATAACGCAGAACCACACAGAAGTGCTAACTTGGGTCCCAGAGCAGCATCAGCATGGCTGAATAGCTCTGAGGATGCAGCACTCTGAGGTCCTGATATCAGGTGCAGGCTTAGCCTCCTTCGAGACCTCTGTGCAAAACTCTTCACCCTTAGCTGCCATCTACAGCTCCAGTTGAAAACCCTCCATCGGCTACTTACAGTGGTTCAACACCTATCAGATGTGTCTGCTGGGAAGTGCTAAACTGGGCAACAGACCTCTTTCTCAGCTGCCAACCTTTTCCACTATAGATATTCAAATAGTTTATCGCACCTTTCTCTACTGGTCCTACTATTTCTTGTCCTCGATTCTGAAAAGAATATGAAGCATGAAACCAGGAGGTGAAGCATTCAAACTTTGCTTCACAAAACGCACGGTTTAAGATTAATCTATGTAAAAATAAAAAGGATTCAATTTCTTTGGCTATGCAACAAGATCAAACTAATGACATCACCAAGAACCCAACAGACACATTAGATGAAAGCATCCACAGAGATGCTATTATCCCTATAGTAGCAAACACTGTGAATTAATTAGAACACCCTTGATAAACAGGCTAATAGAGGTGTTCAGACTTGCAGAAACACCCCTGTATAGCCAACATAGTGGCCAACTGCTGCTGCAGCCACACTTGCACAGAACAGCTTTTCTGGTTAATGCCAGAGTCAAGTTTTCCTTTCTCTGAGAAGAAACAAAATACTTCACATGAAATTTTCCTTCATAAGCATATACTAAGCAGTACCACTATTTGGTATGAACGGCACTTGCACTGACTCTATACTAATACTTGCCACTGTTTTCAAATTGTCATTGTGGACGGTTGCAACAATCAAAATGAGGACAGAAACTATTCACATGCTCTCAGGGACTGCCGTAACAAGCATATTTTAACAAGGCTTTTATAAGCATACTAACATGAAAACGGTGTTGGAGCAGGCCAGTTTCTACTTTTTCTAGACTTAAGGTTCATCAGTTATCATAAGAAACCATCATCTGTCGCTTGAACACAATAGCTGGTATTGCAACATTGCATTGTACTAACAGTATATTTTAAAAATAAATGCACATTCTTGATGCATTTCAAGATATTACTAAACTATACGTATAAGCCAGTACTCTAGAAGAATATTTAAAGAGGTCATAATACTTCTGGCTGCATAATGCAGACTTACAGATATAACATGACAAATGAACACTCTGAACTGAAAATACTTCATCTGCTTTCCCTGCAATGCATATGCTTAGGGTATTTTGTGTTTGATCTTTTTGCCTTTTTGAAAGAAATAGTCAGTAAGAATATTTCCTTGTGCTAAAGAAAAATTCCCATTAGTATATGAATAAAATGTCAGATAGGCCTTCTAACGCTGTAGTTCTCTCCTCGCTGTTTGCTGGGTTCCTCACCTTGCAGTTTCCTTTGAAGACAGACATAAGATATCAATAGAGGAATAGGTGTAGAAGAACAGGAAAAATTAGTGTACTCAAACACACCAAAAAAACCCTTATGCTTTCCTGGCCTTTTAGAAGTTGGGTTTTTTTTCCTAGAAGGCAGATCAGGAACACTGAGGGATAGGTATGGGTAATAACAAAGTTTGGGAGTAACTCAACAAGAGTTCTTGCTCAGTTGGCCTACAAGATGATTGGGAGATTTAAGTCATTCCTGGAAGTTGTCCCCTTCTCAAACTTAGCAGACAAGAAAAAGTAATTCATAAAATAAGACACAATTTTGTTGAATTTGCTAGTCATCATTAACAGTGCTACACAGGTCTTTCACATATTTGTCACAGCTTTGGTTCCTTGTGGAAGGTCACCTGCAAATCACAAGCCAGACTGTCACTGAGGCAACCATCTGCACCAACAGTTCAGAGCAAGAGGGACATTACATGGGTGGACAGTATTGTCTGGAGAGAGCATAACCTGCTAGGTGGAACAGATTGTCCAAGTGCAAGGTCTTACATCTGGGTCGGGGCAATCCCAAGCACAAATACAGGCTCGGCGGGGAATGGCTGGAGAGCAGCCCTGTGGAGAAGGACCTGCGGGTGATGATTGATGAGAAGCTCGACATGAGCCAGCAATGTGCGATCGCAGCCCAGAAGGCCAACCGTATCCTGGGCTGCATCAAAAGATGTGTGGCCAGCAGGTCAAGGGAGGTGATTCTGCCCCTCTACTCCGCTCTCATGAGACCCCACCTGGAGTACTGCATCCAGCTCTGGAGTCCCCAACATAAGAAGGACATGGACCTGCTGGAGCATGTCCAGAGGAGAGCCATGAGGATGATCAGAGGGATGGAGCACCTCTCCTATGAGGAGAGGCTGAGAGAGTTGGGGCTGTTCAGCCTGGAGAAGAGAAGGCTCCAGGGAGATCTTATTGAGGCCTTCCACTACCTAAAGGGGGCCGACAGGAGAGCTGGGAAGGACTTTTTACTAGGGCATGTAGTGATAGGACGAGGGGGAATGGCTTTAAGCTGGAAGAGGGCAGGTTTAGATTAAACATTAGGAAGAAGTTTTTCACTTTAAGGGTGGTGAGGCACTGGAACAGGTTGTCCAGAGAGGTTGTTGAAGCCCCGTCCCTGGAGGTGTTCAAGGCCAGGCTGGACGTGGCCTTGGGCAACCTGGTCTAGTGAGAGGTGTCCCTGCCTATGGCAGGGGGGTTGGAACTCGATGATCTTCAAGGTCCCTTCCAACCTAAACCATTCTATGATTCTATGATTATGTTACCAAAAAGTTTGCAAAAAGTACATGCCACAGGTATACCACACATGGAGACAGATGTGAATTATCAAGTTTAGGTAAGGCATTCCAATGCAGGTTTAAGTCTTTCCATCATTAAAATGACAGGATAAACTTGTTTACCATCCCGAGTAGGAATATCTGCTCATCCTTGTAATCGTATTTACTACACAACTACCTGTCCTCTCCAGGCAATGGTTACAGGTTTTAACAAGCAAAAGTCCAATTCAACATCAGGAAAATAAATCCTTCAACATGAGAGAAAAGTAGAGGAAGGAGCCCCCAGAGAGGCTGCAGAACCACAGCCCTTCCCTGTCTTTCCATCAGTCAGACTCAGGACTTTTAAATCAACTTATGTTCTCAAGACTACTTCACTGCATTGGTTGACATTTAGTCAGTTATATTTTCCTTCAAATGCTAACTTTTGCTCTGTTAGAACAGATGGGATCTGCTACAGTAAGAACTAGCAGTTTATTTTTAAAGGCGAGTACCTGGACCATTTTTGTCTCAACCCTTTCCTCCCCCCATGCACATCTAACATCCACTTCCCACACCTGAGATGAGCAGCATGGTTTTCTCTTTCATAATTTTGAAAGAAATCACCTCAAGAGAACTACTGAATTCAGTATTTGTCTGTCTATTTTATTCAGCAGAAACATTCTGATTTGGGGAATAGAAGACATGAAAGGTGTAATGTTCCACAAACTGGTAGGAGAATTCAAGAAAACTCTTGACTCATTTCAGTTACTCTTTCACAGGCTTTATACACTTACCTGTTATGCACATTTCCTTCGCACCTCTATACCTTCCTAGAATTTGCATTATCATATTTGCTATACACATTATACTATTTTGTTTTCCTCATTCATAACAGGTAGATTTCTCTTCAGTCCCAAGCAGCACTACTCAAGTAAACCAGCATGCTTCTTGGGAGACAGGTAAGAAAACGAGTACTTGATCCACAATTCTTATATAGTATCCCATTTATTGGAATTGATTGAGCAATATTTCATTTCTCTAATTGAATGACTATAAGGTGAAATGAATGCTTATATGCAGGAACATGTGCAGTAAACGCAAATAGAGAGCTGGCTTTAGAAAAAGTTTAAATGTAGGAAGAAGGAAGACAGTGGGGGGATGTCCAAACTTTATAACTCCATATATTTGGAGGAGGCTCCACCCAAAACTCTTTGATTCCCACCTGTGCATACCTTCATGCATAACTCCAAAAGCTATTTGATGTCCTTGAATACTACTCATATTCACAAGGTATACATTTCCTACTACTAACATATGCTCACAAATACCAGCATCAATCACATTTGAATTTTCACTGTAAGCATTTTTTGACACATTAACGTGATCAGCGTATGTAAGACCAGAACAATTGGCTTGCTGTGTTACCAAAGTCAGACTCCTTTTTCTGTAATAATTTTGGCACTCAGTATTGGACAAGGAGAAATCGAAGTCCTACTGGTATTCAATTGATGTATAAGTTGCCTGCTTGCATACACTTCACAGATTTCTCACAGGGCTCAAATAGTCAGTCTGTAGACCCTCGTCTCCTCAAATCCACTTATTAGTCTCAAACAGAGACTAAAAGTGGACACAGAGGAAAGTACAGGACAAACATACATAGCGTTTCTAACATAAAGCTCCTCCAGTTTCCAGCATATGTTTCAGGAGATTTCTCGAGCTTGTTGTAGTTCCTGCATCTGGCAATCCTTGACCAGGCATTTCATCCAACTATTTGCCCAATTTCCGCAAGAACCTCTGCACACCTTTGGCAAGGTGTATTATTCACTTCTGAAAAATATGCCTCTCCCTATTCTGAACCAGGATTCTATAAGCTTCGTCTGATGACCCTTAACTCTTGTGCTGAAAGAGACAATGAAAGATCCATTCCTCTCCACCCATTCACAGTTTTGTCAGCCTCTATTGTTCTATCACCTTCAGCTGACTTTTTCCCAGACAAGAGTCTCAACATACTCAGCTCTTTGCGTACATCCTCCTTTCCCTCTTCTGAATCTTCCCATTGAGATGAGCATCCTCATTGAGGTGAGCCAGTCAGACCTACATGCAGTATCCAAGGTACAGGTGAACCATAGATTTATATGGCAGCATAATGATGTTCTCTGTTTTGTTCTCTGGTCCTTTCCTCATAATTCCTAAAATTTGATTTGCTTTTTAGCCTGCTGTTGAGCATGGGCTGATGTTTTCATGGAACTATCCATCATAACCCAAGGTCTCACTCCTGAGTGGCAACAGACAGCTCAGAGCCAATCATTTTATATGGGAAGCTAGGATTGTTTTTCCCCACATGCATCACTTCACATTTATCTACACTGAATTTCATCTACTATTTTATTGCCTAGTCACATAGTCTCTTCAGATCCTTGTGTAATTCTTCACAGTCTGCCTTCATCCTCACTACCTTGAATAATTGTGTATCAACAGCAGACTTAGTCACCTCACTGCTCTCCCCCTTTCCAAGCCCCTTTATATACATTTTTATAAATAGCACAGAACCCATGGGACATCACTGGCGAACCCCATCTGCTGCAGTAACCGAGCACTCACCCCTTGTCTGTCTCCTATCTTTTGAGCAATTATCTCTCTGTGCAAGCACCTCCACCCCTTATCCTAAGGCTTCTTAATTTCCTTAATGGCTTTTGGTGAGGGAGATTGTTAAAAACTTATTGGAATTTCAGGTAGAAGGTACTGACTGAATCACCCCTTCCCTGAGGCTTATTGACCCCTTCAGATAAAGAACTCCAAACTTTTTCTTCCATGAATATCAATCTATAGAAAAAGCAAGCACTTTTAAGCAGGGTTTTTTTTCCAAAGCAGCTTAACTTTGAGACCTTAGGAACAATGCTAACCAGACGAAAGAACAGAGGCAGAAAACCCAGTTTCCCCTTCAGCTCTGGGACTGAAACTTTGTTCGAGTCTGACCAGGTAGCCTGACTGCTGCGATCCTCCTTTTCCTAAACTACAACAAGCAGCCCAGTGAATGGTGGAACTAGTCCAGTCTGGTTTCCAAATGATTTATTTCTGACCAACTTTTGGGCCTTATAGGGTTCAGAGCTCTGGTGGGCTCATCTCTCCTATACCCAGTGACCCACTGCAAAACCAGCAGCAATGAACCTGATAAAGCTGCCCAACAGACACAAAAGCTATTCGTTTGTCTGAGCAGCACCATTTCTCATTAGCTGCAGGAGTGACAGGAGGACACAGAGGCAGTGGTTGCGTAAGCCCTCTTACCATGAGAAAGAGTTTAAGCATGAAGATAAATAAACTACATATCTTAGTAACACTAGATGTTATTTAGATATTTCTAATACACACTGGACTCGTCCAAAAACACTCTATGAAGGTTCAATTATTTTTACTCAGGTATCCCAATCTGGCTATAAAATAACAGCAATAGTAGTTAACATGGGATAAACACTGAGGGCTTTTACGACTTAGGCTTTGGAGCTCAAATAGATTGGCAAGTCTTCTCTGTTGTGCAATGAGCCAATCTCACTTTGGCATGGCAAAGTGGGGTTTAACCTGACTAAATGAAGCAGGGACCCATTATAAAAGGCACCTGTTTGCAATTATATCTAAGTGCAGTGGCTACACCCATTTCTCCACATTATTCTTTTGGAAATCTTCCTTAAAGAAAGCATGTTCTACTTGCTTACAAAGCAAGCTTATTATTTTGACCCAGCCACAGCACGGACAGATACAGCCATAAATTTACCTTTGGAGAGAACATTGGCAGGGAGAAGCAATACAGGACCACTTAGTGTGGGCGGTTATAGATATACAGGGCTGGCTCCAATTATCTGCTCCAAACCAGTTATTTTTGAGCAGTGGTACGGCTGTCTAACTTGAGCCTTTGTCTACGGGAGTGAAGTTAATCATGGGACACCTCGTATTGCATCTGCACACATGTCCCTGCACCGTGGCTGCAGGAGCACCACCTAACCTGGCTGTTAGTATCTGCCACTACACAGCCACTTTCTGCGGACTTTCTCGGGGACTGCGCAAGCAATGCAAAAGGAGGGTAGCACAGAAAAACTGGGTATGGGTTTCTAAGTAATATGATCTTTGGAGAGAGGTGAAACAGCAGTTTTACAAGGTGAAAACCTTTTTTTTATTATTTCATATTTGAATCATTCAAACTTCAGAATTAATTTAAAGAGAATAAAGAATTCATTTTTGACTCTCAAGCATGGAATAACTTTGAGATGTAAAATAAATTAAGGGCGACTTATGATCCCACAACCATACTCAGCCGTCGTAGAAGAGCATTATGACTCCATTTCTTTATATGTAAGCAGTTCAGTTTAGAGTTTGCTGCTGTATCAGGAGGACCACATCACTCCCCATTATCAGAAGAACATACCTCAGTGCAAAACATAAAATTGAGGTTAAAAAAATGTGAAAGCTAGCTGCTTAAACTTGTTCTTCTAATACCCTCTGTAGGCTTCCAAAATCAACCTGGTTTCACTTCTGAGAATCTGGACACTGCTATTTAAAAGCCTGACTACAGATCTAAAAGCCTAATTTTAAGCACTCAGATTTGAAACTTGCAGCCTTATTTAGTAAAGAAGAAAAATAAAGGGAGCAAAATACCTTGAAGACAATACTGGGGAAGGTATTAAGCTACTTGCTTGTAAATCTCACAGTATGATACTGTTCACGCAGTGAGGGAATAAAGTTCTTACCTTCAAACAAGCACTTAAAACTACAACAGTTGAAGGCAACTGGAAAGATGAACTTACTGACCTGGTAATTGCTGGGACCTTTTTTCAAAGAGTAGACTGAATCACAGATAATAACTGAGCCCATTCTCTCATATGTACGAGTAATACATATTATTACAAATCATATAGGGATAGTTTTCTGGATGAAAGGGGGGTGGGGTTTACATATTTTGAAGGTTTGGAAGACAATTTTATAAATGAAAATTTGAATGGAAAAACAAGTTCAAAAATTGTGCCTTTTGAAATTAACCTTGACATTTTTCACTCTAAAAAGTAATTCTCGAACATATATACAAGCAGTTATGATTTTTTTTTTTTTTGTATCAGAGATGAAGCAATGATGTACACTTCTAGATGTGTAAGTACAGATATGGGGGGGGTCCCTCTCTTGACTTCTTATTAAAATAGGGGAATAAAAACATTGAAAATAAAGTGTACTAGTATCACTGAATTGTAAAAATGTCACAGGGCTTATGGATAGAATGCCATTCAAAATCTAAATCTTAACACACAGAATCATATTTTCCAGAAAAAAAAACAGATGTAAGAATGCAATATTTGTTAAAGCATCGTTAACACAACCCAGTACTAAGAACTAGAAGAAGATTAGTTTACAGTACTTCTTAGACTGGTAGTTTCCTATGAGTACAACAATAGTAATATTTCAAATATTGAAATAATATTCACATGAACAAATCTTATTTCATTCTTTCCCCCTTCCCATTTTTCTCTGGGGTTTTTTTTTGTGTGTGTATTTTTGGTTTTGGGTTTTTTTTTTCCCCATGGCAGGAGAATGAGCTGAGAATAGATTTTTGTCCTCACCTTTCCCTTTTGGAGTCAGACATTTTCAGTGTTTCCAGGGGAAAGAAACACAGATTCATCAACCTAACAGCACCCTGGCCCAGCATGTATTTCTTTTCCTTCCCTGACCAGCCATATACTTTTGCCCCAGGACACACACCAACAGCGATTATCAATGCATCTTCAGTTTAGCAGACAAAGAAAAGAGGAAATTAATTATTGGAAGGACCTGCAGTCCTTTACCCATATGAACACCTATGGGATCAAACTGGAGTTTTTTTGCAGCAGAGTGAACAGAAGAGTTAACAAATACATCCTCATATGGACAAATCCATTCCAGTTAATCACCTATAAGATACACAACAGCAGCTCACCAAACTGAAATCAGTAGTCATGCTTTGTAACCTAGCTACAGCTTCTTCTTAAGGCATTTTTATGTGAGTGTTTTCTTCCTCATCACATCATCATCAGCTACATCTGCTTGTCTGGTTTCTGCCTGACTTTGAGGACCGATCCCTGCCTCTGCTGCCAAAATGGCTTTTGGC
Organism: Pluvialis apricaria; assembly: GCA_017639485.1. Taxonomy (NCBI): domain Eukaryota; kingdom Metazoa; phylum Chordata; class Aves; order Charadriiformes; family Charadriidae; genus Pluvialis; species Pluvialis apricaria. Next base: position 56,879,430 of record CM030011.1, on the reverse strand, counting down.
AACGAAGCTCAGTGGAGTAATGTTTACAGATAGTCCTGCCTGAGTCATCGTAGACAGGAACATTGCCTCTGCCTGACACTACAGCTGTTTCTGGGTTATCAGGGCTACCAAAATATTGTGTTTGAGAGGACCATGCTTGCACCTTCCTGAACCCTCCCTTGTTGACCAGCAATTTTTAGAGAGCTACCAGCATGACCTGTGCTTGATGCACCAATAAAAATCCGTGATTCACATCCCAAGGTCTGTCTTGGCTTATTCCCTCCAGAACCATAACAGTCTACAAACAGCTGACTTTCATCAAAGTCTCAAAAGTTAGTTAAACGAGAGTCTCTGGAATACAAAAGATAATTTTCCCAAGATTTCAGCTATGGAACTCATCGCTGCAAGAGCCAAGTGTACAGCTCAGCTTAATTCTCTGGCAGTAAAAGAATAAGCTGTTCTCACTGATTTGACTTTGATGCAATAAGGTCTGCACCCCTCCCATCTCATGCAAGCACATGCAAACCCAAAGAAATGAAACTATTTCCTCTACAGTCTTGAACAAAAAGGACAGGAAAAAAAAAAGTTTAAGTAAATCTGGCTTAAATTCTTATTAATCAAAACAGAGAGGAACACTAAGGCTAGAAAACTGTGTGTCAAGTTGGGTCAACTTAGTGTAGTAAAGCAACTGGTAGCAGTAATGTTGTAACGGAGATTAAGCTCATTTCCTCCAAGTCAGAATCCTGGCGTCTCATGAGACAAGCTTTTCATGGTCAGTGCTGTAGCCATAGAAAAAGATAGGTGTGTATAAGGGGACATGACTTAAATCAGCCCATGCTAGTCAAGTACAATAGCTGGGACCCAGCAAATTAAGAGCAACTTGAAGTTTTTTTCCTTTGCTTTACTGTCTGTTGTGACAGTCAGTCATAAATCATATTGTTCATGTAGGCAGCCATCTCGCCTATCTGACAACAAATTATTATCTTCTCCCTGATGAGTCAGTGATCGATAAGACAGGAGCTAAAACCAGCAACAAATGAACCAAAAGTTTTTCCTTGTATATTATAATGCTCAAATTTTCCAAAGTTGGCGTGTACCATGAAAAGTGCAGGGAGTCCATGCAGAGTACCAAAGAGCAAGAAATACCACTTTTAGAAACACAGGGGCAGCAGGAAACATCTTCACTCAGTTTTAATCATAGGATGACACAACAGTTACAAGTCTAGTACTCAATGTGGACTGATCCTTTACAAAAAAAATTGCAGGCAAATGCCTTTTTGTGCAAGGTCTCAAGGCTAATATTTTCATATCTGATGGAGCTATTAGAAGAGGATCAACATAACATCCACTAGTAGTTAATACCCCAATTTCAGATTAATTTATAAATCCTTCTTTTAAATGGGTACAGCATATTTAAAAAATCTCAATGTTCCCAAATTTAATGAGTATGCATAACCTGGATCAAACTCTGCATCTTGAAGCCAAGTCTGGTTGTCACTAATTCGTACACACCCATACTCTTGACTTCTTGGAAGATGAAAGGTGTTTTGGCTTTCTCTATTCAGTACTGAAATTAAGAGAACAGCCAACACAATAATAATTGGAAGTGACACAAAAATTCACAGTCAGTTTAAAAGAGAATCTCCAGAAGTTATATACCGCTAACAAAACATTAAGTTTTTTAATTTCATAGTTAGTTACAGAATTTTATATTACAGTGGTCCTGAAGATCAAATCATTCTGATGCCCATCCCAGTTTGATAAGATAAAAGTGTGCTATCTAGTATATTTAGCTGGTTATGTTTAGAAAGGTTACGTAGTTAATATAAACAGGTTTTTCCTCTTTCAGTCTGTGTTCCTTAGGGGGAATCAGAGGCTGCAAGGGCTGTCTAAGAGCTAAGGAACATTCATAGGGGAGCATTTAATCCTCATTGTGGAGAAAGACAGTCATTCTGCAAATTAGAGCTAAAGGAAAAGATCATCGTTTATGGTCCAGTTTGCAGAATCCTAAAATGCTGTATCACTTGAATTCAATATATTTTTTATATTGAAAGAATTTAATTTTTTAAGAAAATAGAACACAGTGAAAAATAAGTGGAAATGTTAAAGCAGAACGGGCCTTGGCTGTAAGTACTGTTTTTATTCATACTTCATCATGAGACATAGGAGAAAAAAATACTTTTTTGCCAAATATGTATCTGCAATTTTTTTCCTGGCAGTATTTATTTCCCAAAAAAGGGGGGAAAAAGAGGAGCTAGCTTTTTTTTTTTACAGTACTTGAAACATGTGTTTAAGCTATTGAAAGTTTTACTTTCCCTTTTGAGATTTTTTTGAGATGCTATATTCTCAAACACCTAGAATTGAATGACTAGAATGAGTGTCATAGATCTGTCTAGATTCAACACTCCAGCAGCTATGTGAGTTATTTCTCCATATAGAATCGGTTCATCTTGATATATAGCAAATGGCAATTGCACATTTTACATGGTAGACACAGTAAAGAAGGCAGCTTGCAATACATGAAAAATCATGTAAAATCAATAGATCCAATTTTAATAGTCTCAGGCATTTTTAGAATAGCAATGGTCACAGTCAAGAGAGAATGTTGAAACTCCTGTCACTCTTTTCCTTATCTCTTAACTCAAGCTATTGTCTGCTGTCTCTTAACCTTCTCAGAAATTAGAGAGACTAAAATTAATTACAAAGAAATCACTGAAGAAAAAAACGTGGCTTTAAGCCACCAAGTGGTAGTGGTTTGAGTTTGGTTTTGCCTCCAAACTCTACTCAAAAGTGTCTCATTTGCAGATGCACCTATTCCACTTTTATTCAGGTCTCCACTCTGGCAAAACAGCCCCTTCAGACCCAGATTCTGTAGGCTTAGCTCACTTTCTACTGCTGCATTTCTTTGCATCCCAACTCAGGAAGGCATCCAAATCCCTCTCCCTCACCCACCTCCAGCAATTCTCATGGACAAGGCTCCCCAAATCCTTCCCTTCTGCTTATACAGTCTTTTACATTCTCTTTCCCTTAAAAGCTCTAGAAGAGGCCCTTGATGACAGCAACACTGGTTTAAAGTGCTCGGAGCATCCTCATCTGCCCCCAGCCCTAGGCACTTGAAAAATCTTCTCCACATCCTTCACAGCACCCCATGCTGGATATGAGCCTTCAGCCCCACAGAGGTTCCCCACGGGAAGAGGAATAAGAGGTCTCCCTTGCATTGGCCCACCTGACACTCCAAAATTGGTGAATGCTAGTGACTAAAGCACTGCTTTTTTATGTCACTCAGTTGTGCATATGAAATTTGCAGCAATACGTTACACTATCATAAATGAAACATTATTTTTGTTACTCTTTTTTCATAACCAGAGCTACTTTTTTAAAAAAGACTTTTTTTTTTATTCTTCTATATACTGCCAGGAACTGTAAAACTGGATTACACAATATGTAAGACACAAAAAGCAATATTTCACTACTTCCAAGTGACAGATGAAACTATTGCCTTTAAAGAAAACAAAGTTTATGGGAGGAGAGAAACAAGCTGGAAAGAGATGGACAATGTGACTCCCAGCTTAGGAAAGCTTAAATGATCCATGCTGAAGAAAGCTCTCCATCCCCCACCAGCACCATCCTGACCAAGCCATACTCCTACTTCAGCTGTGAGATGCTGAGGTAGCACAGCAATTCCTTCGTTTTCTGTATTTCCCCTCAACTAATTTTGCATCCTGGCTGAGAGGATTCATCTGTTCCCACTGGTGACTCCATGGACCTCCAACCCTCTCTGGAGCTCTGGGCAGAGAGGCCCAAAGGGCCACCCCTCTTCTCCCTGCTCTGGCCTTTTATATTGTATCTGTGAAGCCCAATTTAAAGGCAAGTTTACCAGTATTGTTATAGGCAGACAAAGACAACAAAAGCCTGTATTTGAGCTACCTAGTGATGTCCAAACAGAAATTTAGAGTAAAGAGTCTAGTGCTGAAGGCCTGTTTGTAGAATTTTCCCAAGCACTTGATGGAGGCAAGGAAAACACAAATTCACAGCAAGAGTGTGCATGAGAACTCCCATGTTTCACTTTATACCATTACCTCTCTAAGCTGTTACTGCCATACAGCTCTGGCTGATACCTGGTTTCCTTTTGGTTTTTTTGGTCATTTTACCTTTAGGATCATGGTAATAAAAATCCAGTTATTAGAGGATTTTTAAAGGAGTTGCTGGTCTTTCTTAGCCAAATGCTTTTCTCTGGAGTTAAAAGGAATAGTATCACAAAACATACCAAGCTATTTTGAAAAAAAAAAAAAAAAAACCAACTTATGATGAACGCTGAACAATTACAGGAATAGGCAAGAAGGTATTCACAGTGTCAGTCACTGTGCAAGCAATCTCCTTTCCACTGAAGTAGAAGTGGCAGAGGAAGGAAATAGACGCAAATATTTTAAAAGATCCCTCATACTGGTTTCTCACTTGTGATGGAAAGCAGCTCTTGTTTCTGAACTATACATTTTGAAACTCATTTGGTTTTGAGCTTTCACATTTACATTTTTGGAGGGACAATTTTAAACATAGTTCAAACTGGCATCAGAAAGAGAAATGCCTGTTATTGAAATACAGAGGGGCAGCTGCGTGTGCCCTGGCATAACTGCATACTTTGTCTCCTTCCTACTTAGGTAGTTCCTGAACTACTCAGCACCACTCCACAAAGACCCTATATTAAACAGATGATCAGACTCTGGTGCTATTACTACTCTATCTTTGTATTTTTAGTCTTGTTTGGTCGTGGTAGAATTCTCTTTTCAACAGACTGTTTTTCCCCTCTGTTGATTTTGCTAGGTGATATTTTCTATACACATTTATGTCATTTTATCTCTGCATTTTTTATGAGGCAAATACATTTGGGAACGAAACAGAAGAGACAGACTTGGATACATGGAAGATGGCTGCAGAAGCCTTCTGGTGCCAAAGTCTTGAATTGGCTCAGCTATCCTGCTGGTTGCTATTATGCAGTTTCCAGTTTTCTGAATTTTTTGCAGATGAAGTACATGAGGGTTGCTCTCTTCAGGGTGACATGTAGTTATTCACTCAAAGACTCATTTACTCCTGTGGCTCTAAACCAAAACAGCAACAGCCATCAGCTGCACGATAAACAGAGAATACCCATAAATACCTGCTTCTGGCAAATTCATAAATAAATCTGGACTGTAAAGTACAACTTGGCCTGAAGTACTTCTGTGCATGCATACGTACTGCGTGGCTTTTGGGAGGTGGAAAGGCTACAAAAGAAAGGAGACTAAGAAGTACCTACAGAAACACACAGCAGAGCAGCGATGGAATCAGAGGAGGCAGCACTCACCGTGAGCGGATGCAAAGAGGGAGAATGGTAAGAAAAACTACAATACATGAAGATACATGGGCTGAAGAGAAGTTGGTAGGAAAATAATTTTGCAAACAAAATAGTGGCAAGAAAGTATTTCAGAGGGAAACCAATTGAGACATGTTGAAGGAACAATAGCTTCTCCCTAGAGATACGAGCTTAAAACCAACTTTACCTGCTAGATATTAAAAGGTGCAAGTAAGCAGAGAGCACAGCAGCTGGTAGTTTTCTATGTTTTGTCCCTTTCATTTGTAAAAATCATTTTAGAAGATTTGGCCTTGCTGGATTACAGTGCATCTATCCATGATAGGAAAGTTTTAGTCAGACTAATACAAAAGCATTTATATGCCAGTGAGTTAAATTAGGACAGTTTAAATATGCTTATATTTCTGCAACAAAATGTGTTGTCCTAGTGCAGACTATGGCTGACGATCTGTATCTGAACAAGGCTTCCCATTTTCCATGAGCAAAATTAAAATTTAATTCATTTCAGAAGGTGAATACTTGCAGAAACGACTGCAGTGTTTATTCAGATCTGATCCATCGCAGCTTAGTATTTCATTATTGTTTTGTTAATGTGGTTGAAATTTTAAACAACTTGTGTGTATTAGGTAGCCAGCCGCTGCATGCAGGTTATCACACTAATGAACACTTTCACAGGCTGCACAACACCTCCCTGCATGTCCAGCTCCAGTAAATCTAACTCCACAGCGACACTTCCATCAGCGACACAGGAGCGTGATCGAGCACTCTGCGCAGAGCTGCAGCACGCACAGCTGGAATTAACTGTGCTTTGAACACTTCAGCCTACATATAAGCTGGTACTAATTTACACAGGGTTTTTGAAAGACTATTTCATTTTCTCAGAAGCAATTCTACAATGACACACAGGAAAACAGACCAGATCAAGATGCTGAGCCTGGCTGTCATTAACACTTCCACACTGTCCCTACTTTTGTTCAATACTGTGTTTATCACAGTGGATGAGCCCAGAACAGACCAGTGATGGTTTTATTATGAAATTTTGTGGGATTTCTTAAAAATCCCAACCGTAGTACATTGATTTATAAGGCAGCAACTTTTATTTTAAAACAAAACACTTAAGGCTCTTATTGACTGGGTATTAGCAGTGCATCAGCAGGTAGAATTCATCCCTCAGGTTTTCTTCAGGCCACTCTGTAACGTATACTAGTATACTGTACACATGTAAAAAGAGAAAGATAACAGCAGCAATAAGAAGGTGCAGAAGCAAACAGTAAACTGAAGAGATGTGTTCTGCAGGAAGGCTTAAAAGATTTCGCGATTTCAAGGTACTATGCAGACTACTTGCTAGCTATAGACTTTGCGTTCCTATGGATGAATGATAGAAGTACTGAATAACAGTTCCACATTTTAACTGCAACATTTTCTCAGCTCCTCAATTTTGCATTTTCGCTCGGACTGAGAAAGAGAAGGTATATTCTGGTAGAAGTTAAGTATAAAGAAAAAGATAAGAAAATTCAGATTGCCTTTTCCAGCACACAATTATTTGAGACACCCTTCTGGTCATGTTTCTTCTATAAATAACACTAATTTCTCCAGCTCAGAATAACGGCCTTACCAATGATTGATACTATTTTCTCTCCCTTTACTGTAGTGCTCTGATTTCATCTCACTTACAGGGGACATATATAACAACTGTAACACCCTTGGCTTTTGAAGAACAGCTATACTAACAGTCATTTTAGTTTGCTATCTGAAACCTAGCATCTTTCTCCTCATTTTGTCTGCTATTGCACAGAAGTTACTTGAATTTTTTGTTTTAGTCCCGTTCAGTGAGTTTAAGGCAATTACAGATTTTGTATATTCTCCCTCAGAGCTGCTGTTTTCTAGGCTGTTGGTGATAAAACCTTCAAAGAACTTCCAGGCTGGACTAATGAGAAGTCTAAAAATGACCATGCTTGCCACATGTCTTTCTACTACATGACTTCAAAGGCTGTATCCTGCTTTCCTTCATCCAAGCACCGTTGCCATATTCTATTTAATGTCTCCATCTTATTCTAGGTTTTCTGTGTGGACTCTCTCCACCCATTCTATGAACAGACTCCCAAAAACAGTCCCAGCACAAGAGTTGCCAGTGCCACCCTATTCAAAATACATCCACTGCCATTACTCACAATCACTTGCAATGAATTACTGGGATGCCTGTGGTTGGTTACCATAACTCACACTGCTGAAGGAGACCACAATAAAGAGGGATGCGCCTCATCCACAAGTCCTTTGTCGGACTTGGTTGGGCTTAAGCAACCTGGTGCTGTAACTTCTCCAGTCTGCGCATACCTCTCCATATGGAAACATAGAGCTTCATTGGAGTTAGGTACAAGCAGCAATCCCTCATACCAGTACAAATACTCCCCGCTGCTCCCCATTACACCGGGTGAAAGATATTCTTCACAATACAAAGCCACATGAACAATCCTGATATTTTAGTAAATACTCTCCACTAGAATGCACATCTGACACATGCTGAGCTGCTTGGGACACTCTTATATCCATTTTCTGGGTTTCTCCCAGTTGTTTCCCATTGATTTTCTTTTTCTGTGGCTCCTCCATTTCCAAAATCCTTTGTATGTTTAAATGCATCGCTACTGTTCCATCAGCTTTAGTCACTGTCTCCCAATACCTTCACTTCTATTACTTTTTATTGTGACTCAAGCGATACAGTCATAGCAGCTACATTTGTAAGTCCCCTGAGCTGTCACTTCAAAGAGCTGCAACCTACTGATTTTTCCTTCTCCTCCCTCCATTCTCAACTCCTTTTTTTTCCTCCAATAAGTTTGTTTGAAATGCCATTAATTTGTGGAATAAATTCTACTTTTAAACGTACAGATCTTCTCTCACACTTTTGAGGTCCTCTGAATTTTAATAACGGCATTTAAAAAGAGAAACCCACAATGAAATTAGCATATGCCAGGTCCCTCTCCAAGTATTCACATCACTTTTCTACCATCATTTATCTGCCTCAAAGCTGATAAACACACTGTATGCATTAGCATTTTAGGTCAGAGATGCACCAGCAAATTCTTCGCAAGTCCCATGGCAGACTGATGAGAAATTTATTTCCTTCTGATTTATCTTTGTTGATGTTGATTTTGCCTAGCTGTAATTGCTACTGGCTGCCCAAACTACACATATCCTTCCTACCCCTTATTTCAAAGCAGGATTAGGCCAACCACATAAGGTCACAGTGTTCAGAGAATTCCCAGGAGTTTTCTTTCCCAGTTTCAAAGTCAAAGGAGAAACAGAGGTGGTTGAGCAGTCCAAAGCATGGTTCTTCAGGGCAGCTGAAGATGACTAAGAAATGACTACAAAGACTACACAATCAGAAAGGGAACCCTCCAAGGGTATAAATTCAGGATGCTCTTGATATACTAATGGAAAGCATTGGTATTTTCTGGCTTTGGGACAGAGTTATATTTGAAAACTAAAATCGTTGTGGAAAAGTCTCACTACCACCTTGCACAGGTCCAGCACTGACCAAGGCAGAAGAAAACTTTAATTTCTTCTATTTGAGCATACATTAGAAGTGCTTTAGCAAAATTCCTAGTAAACATAGCAAAGAATTTCCAAGAAGAGCAAAACTGTATTTGTAGGCTTAATTACAAATGGTCTTCTACACATTTCTACTTCGGGCTTTTTTCATAGCGCTCTAGCAGCAGTGGTAAAGACTGCTGTTAGAGAGACTAGTGGATGTAATGAATCACTGGTCAGACCCACGATGCCAGTTCATGTGCTTCTGTAACAATGTAGGTTTATGACAATTTTATCACCCCAATGCAACTGTCTGACAGAGTATTGTGACTAGAAATCCTGGGTGATCAGCCAGAAACCTGCTGTCTGTAAAAATACAGGTCAGATGAGAAATACAGCAAGGTGCCAATGCAGAACAGAAAATGTTCTCACAGTATTCTCTGGAACTGCAGCTGGACCATAAGCAAATCCTGAAAGCATCTTTCAGGATATTTGGCTTCTTACTTTTCCTTATTATTTGCATGCACTAAAGTCCATCAGGAGCTCCAAACTAACCTTTTATGTCTTCCTCCTCCATCTCATGATTCCCAACTAATACCAAGAGTTTCACAGCCTCTGTATGAGCTTTTTGTTTCCTAAGCACTGCTCCTCTATTAGAACTGTTTCATGTGTTGTAACTTCTTTATTAGGAAAGAATAGCATTTCTTAAAATTGTCTCTTTCATAGCAATTTATATTCAGGGTTAGGAAAAAAATTTGGAAGATTTTTGCTAGAGTTCAGGGGGCAATTTAAATTGCAAAAACAAATCCTATTTGTTTCAATAAAAACATAATTCATCTCCCAGGAAAGTTTCACTACACAGGCATATCATCTGGTTCACTATGATAGGATGCAGAAATCAAAAAAAAGCTGGCATTAATTCACTACAGAGTTTTTTTGACATCCTTCACTGAAAGGTATAACATGAATATAGAACACTAAAGTTACTATAGTAGAGGTAAGTGTAACTACGTAGCAGGAGGAAGTTATTAATAAAATTCATGTCATTGAGGGGTTGCAGTGAAAGTTTATTGCTCTTGTATGGCAATGTTAAACCAGCTGAAAGTGAGGATTAATATTTTTAATTTAATATTCAGCATTTGACACTGTCCACAAACAATACATCTGTCCAGATGAATCACTTGTCTTTTTCAACAAGTAATTCTTATTTTCAAGGCTATACAAGAGGCTTAAAAAGGAAAATTATTGAGTCAGGACTTCTTATTTTACTGAGGATTGTTTTGGTGAGTATGAGACATGTCATTGTATATGCTACAGCAGAACACTGCCATTTGCAAACACTTCAAAGATTACTAAAATCCAAAAAATATTCTGGATATACAAATGACAAATCATTGGTCTGAATAACATGGATGTGTTTTATTTCTCATTTGACCTTTATGAAGAAAATACAATATTACAAAGATGACCGCAGTTTTTGTTTAAAAAGGAGACTGATTATTTTTTTTTTGGTCAGAGAACCTGAAAAGTCAAAATGTTTCCAATTTATATAAACAGAGTTGTAGAGTTCATACATTTAAATATGGCCAGATCTTCTCCACAATTGTAGGATTTTTCTTTACTTTGAAACTTAGTGGTAGAGCCTTTTTTGCTCTAATAATTGATCTTTGGAAAACAAGCTTTGCAGAATTGCTTCCATTTAGAGGAGTAACAGAGGGAAGGAGATCTCGTCAACAGCTTGCTTGTTCACAGATAGCAAATGCAAATTCTTATTCCTTTGAAAAAAGCAAAAGAAAACCATCAGCACACTTTCCCATTTGGAAATTGTCAAATTCACATAACGGATTTGACACAGAAAAAAGTCATTCTTCTTTGCCATTTACCATTTTCTGCTGTAGCATAGAAAAGTTTCTGCCCACAGCTTTTCTTGTACCAGGTCTATCCAAGCAGCCCAGCGCCTAGCCCTCAGCAGGCAGTCTTCCCAATGGCCTTGCTAGAGTGAAACAATTTTTTTTGTTTGAACCTGAAGAAGTCTTTCAACATGGCTTACAGGTTAATAACCCCACCAACACTTTTGGATCAAAGATCTTCTTGGTGTCAGACATGGGCAACTTGGAGCATGACAATAGTAAGTGCTAAGACCAGTGACAGTCTTCTGCTGAAGATCTAACAAAAAGGTTTTCCTTGTATATTTTTTGTAATTAAATAGGTCATTCATTTAATACATTCAATCCTCTTCCCCCCAAAAAATGGTGGCAATCACCATACAGTATCAGTTAAAATGTTTAAGTATTTATGTGTTTACAATTTGTGTACTGCACTCACTAGACTAAGTTTCCCACAATATACAGATCTTTAAAAAAATTCTAGACATTTTGCTATGGTCAGTAGAAGGCTCAACACCCACATCCTCTAAATCATATCTACAAAGTGCTTTAAGTTATATTCCCTCAGACCCCTAAGGACCTATCCTCAGGCTTTAACTTAAAAAAGGTTACAAAACTCTGATTTATTGTCACCATTTGTTTTCAAGAGCTTTAATGCCTAACAATAGACTTAGCTTGCTTTAGACATTAACAACAGTACATTAGTATGCCAATTATAACACTCTAAAAGTTTAATTTGTAAACTAGTACAAATCATTATTGTTTCACAAAATGAGGTTTCCATGCTATTACTAACATATATTAGCAATGCCAATTTTAGTCTAATTGTGAGTTTGATTTAAGATGCCTAGGTCAATTTTATTGATAAGCAGTGTCATCTACAATATATTACAGATAACCTGAAAGTTTACAGACAGAAAGCTAAAGATACAGCTGTAAGAATACTTTTTGTTGGTCCTTACACCTTGATTAGTTTCAAGAACCAGACATAAATGATGCCAAGGACAATCCTGGGAGGGGAATTATTGCCTGGTGAAACAACTTATTTTAATCCCCTACAAAAGTTTCCTCCTGCTAGTGGAAGAAGGCATAAATACTTGCCATTGTATTCACCAACCTTCTTCGTAAACCAGTAGAATTAGAGTAGTTCAGTGAAGGATCGCTACACTCAATTGACTGCAGGGTTTTTGCTTCCTTACATTCATAGAATCATAGAATGGTTTAGGTTGGAAGGGACCTTGAAGATCGAGTTCCAACAACCCTGCCATAGGCAGGGACACCTCCCACTAGACCAGGTTGCCCAAGGCCATGTCCAGCCTGGCCTTGAACACCTCCAGGGACGGGGCTTCAACAACCTCTCTGGGCAACCTGTTCCAGTGCCTCACCACCCTTAAAGTGAAAAACTTCTTCCTAATGTTTAATCTAAACCTGCCCTCTTCCAGCTTAAAGCCATTCCCCCTCGTCCGATCACTACATGCCCTTGTAAAAAGTCCTTCCCTAGCTCTCCTGTAGGCCCCCTTTAGGTACTGGAAGGCCTCAATAAGATCTCCCCGGAGCCTTCTCTTCTCCAGGCTGAACAGCCCCAACTCTCTCAGCCTCTCCTCATAGGAGAGGTGCTCCATCCCTTGGATCATCCTCATGGCTCTCCTCTGGACATGCTCCAGCAGGTCCATGTCCTTCTTATGTTGGGGACTCCACAGCGGGATGCAGTACTCCAGGCGGGGTCTCACGAGAGCGGAGTAGAGGGGCAGAATCACCTCCCTTGACCTGCTGGCCACACATCTTTTGATGCAGCCCAGGACACGGTTGGCCTTCTGGGCTGCGATCGCACACTGCTTGCTCATGTCGAGCCTCTCATCAATCATCACCCCCAGGTCCTTCTCCACAGGGCTGCTCTCCAGCCATTCCCAGCTGAGCCTGTATTTGTGCTTGGGATTGCCCCGACCCAGATGTAGGACCTTGCACTTGGCCTTGTTGAACTGCATGAGGTTGGCTTGGGCCCACCTCTCCAGCCTGTCCAGGTCCCTCTGGATGGCATCCCTCCCCTCCAGCGTGTCTACCTCGCCAAACAGCTTGGTATCATCAGCAAATTTGCTGAGGGTGCACTCTACCCCACTGTCCATGTCGCTGACAAAGATGTTGAATAGTACAGGTCCCAGTACCGACCCCTGAGGAACACCACTCGTCACTGCTCTCCACTTGGACACCGAGCCGTTGACCACAACCCTTTGAGTGCGACCATCCAGCCAGTTCTTTATCCACCGAGTGGTCCATTTATCGAATCCATGTCTCTTCAATTTAGAGACCAGGATATCATGTGGGACAGTGTCAAATGCTTTGCACAAGTCCAGGTAGATGATATCAGCAGATCTTCCCTTGTCCACTGCCCCTGTAACCCCTTCGTAGAAGGCCACCAAATTTGTCAGGCGTGACTTGCCCTTGGTGAAGCCATGTTGGCTCTTGCCAATCACCTCCTTGTTTTCTGTGTGCTTCAGAGTTTCCAGGAGGATCTGCTCCATGATCTTGCCAGGCACAGATGTGAGACTGACTGGCCTGTAATGATTCAAGCCAAGTAACTGCAGTAACCTTAAAACAGTGCATTTCCCTTTCTTCTTCCTTGCTGTATTTATCAGAGTTGTCTGAGTGTCAGTGGTTTCAGCTAGGATGGAGTTGACTTTCTTACTAGCAGCTGGTACAGTGCAATGTTTTGGGTTTGGGATGGGAATCACAGACTCATAGAATGGTTAGAGTTGGAAGAGACATTGAAGATCGTGTAGTTCCAACCCCCCTGCCATGGGCAGGGACACCTCCCACTAGACCAGGCTGATCAAAGCCCCATCCAATCTGGCCTTGAACACCTCCAGGGATGGGGTCTCAACAGCTTCTCTGGGCAACCTATTCCAGTGTCTCACAACCCTCAGGGTAAAGAATTTCCTCTTAGTATCTATTCTAAATCTCCACTCTTCCAGTTTAAAACCATTACCCCTCATCCTATCACTACACTCCCTGAATAAAGATTCCCTCCCCAGCTCTCCTGTAGGCGCCCTTTAAGTACTGGAAGGCCGCTATAAGGTCTCCCCAGAGCCTTCTCTTCTCCAGGCTGAACAACCCCAACTCTCTCAGCCTGTCCTCATAGAAGAGGTGCTCCAGCCCTCGGATCATTTTTTGTCCCTCCTCCGGACTCAGTCCAACAGGTCCATGTCCTCCTTCTGTTGGGGACTCCAGAGCTGGATGCAGTACTCCAGGTGGGGTCTCATGAGAGCAGAGAATACTGTTGATAGTACACTAATAGTTGTTGCTAAGTGCCCAAGGCCTTTTCTGCTCCTCACCACCCCACCAGCAAGTTAGGAGGAGACACAGCCAGGACAACTGACCCCAACTGACCAAAGGAACATGCCATACGACATCACGCTCAGTATATGAAGATGAGGGAAGAAGAAGGAAAACGAAATGTTCGAAGTTACGGCCTTTTGTCTTCCCAAGGAACCATTTCACATGATGGAGCCCTGCTTTCCTGGGGATGGCTGAACACCTGCCTGCCGATGGGAAGCAGTGAACGAATTTGTTGCTTTGCTTGCATGCACGGCTTTTGTTCTACCTGTTAAACTGTCTCTATCTCAACCCACGAGTTTTCTCACTTTTACCCATCTGATTCTCTCCCCTGTTCCATTGTGGGGAGAGTGAGAGAGCAGCTTCATGGTGCTTGGTTGCCTGCTGGGGTTAAACCACAACACTGGGCTATGGTTAGAGACCCATGGAAGCACTTGTTCCTGTCAAGCCAGCAGTAAAGGTCTGGGTTTACTATGCTGGGAATTTTATTCCCAGGCTCTCCGAGGGAGACTCTAGTCTGCTTGAGGCCATGCAAGTATATCAAGTTTGATTGGTGTAATCTCCGATTACACTTCTAAAGCATGCGATCATGCTGTCTTTGTTTTGTGTTTGCAGAGCAGTAAGATAAGATCCTGAGAAGCTACAAGAAGCGCTTGAGAAAACAAATATGTCCCTGTCGCATTCCTGGGAGAGAGCTGTCAGCTCCATTAGTGGAGAAAGATGTAAGTCAGGCAATATGCAAGATGCTTAGTGGCTTCGTTTTCCATATTATAAAGCGAGCCATTATAGGTGACGTACAGGCGTACAAGCAAATCTCAGAATAAGTGGCACAATGCCTGCTATTAACTGTGTTGGAGAGATTTTAAATATCTCTATCAATAAAAAACCTCATACTTTCTTGTACCTACTAGATCTTTTAGCTTGCACCCTTCCAAAATCAAAAAAGCAACGAGTGACAGAAGCAGGGACATGCTAACTGTCATCAAGGCTTCTTCTTTAATGGAAGCAGTGTCATCACAAGGAGTTACAGCATTTGAAGGCAAGAGGATGGAACTAGTTCTGCCTGATTTCAAGTATTTGTGATGTCATATTTAAGTATTATATTTGCATCCCAGTTAAGAGATGTGGAAGTAGAAGAAAGATGGTGAAATAAATTATGCAGGGAAAAACAGATAGGGACATGAAAGAACTGAAAGAAATTCAAACCATCAAAAATAAAAGACTAGGTACTCCAATGAAAAGTACACTATATATATATGGCAGCTATTTAAAGTACTTAATTTAGGCAAAAGTGGGAGAGGTCATAATCCCTCAGGCAATGCAGAAGTCTCCCTTCAGCTAGCAAAAGACATATATGCTGGTGGTCCATCACATGAAGAAAGCGTACAGACAGAAAGGAGGTGGCAGGGGAGGCGGCTGTGGCACAGAGACACTGACAGAGGCTTGGTTCACCTGGCCAGGCTTCAGCTGAAGCCAGGACTACCTGCAGATCATTTAACTTTACCCATTGAATGGGTATGCAAAGTCTTTGCAGCATCTTGAAACTGTTGACAGCATCTCAATGATATATTTAGACCACTGAAGTCAAAGATTTGTATAAGTTATTGTAAGAATACGGCTAATCTCTTACACAGGCAGTGGAAGTCAACAGTATACAAAAAGTGACTGAAGCACACCACAACTTGGAGATGGACAGACACTGGGCATTGCACATTAATTAAGTGGCTTTAATTCAGTCCCACAGTGGAATTAAGAAGGGAATTGGCTCAATCACATCCTCCTCTCATCTGAACTTTATCATTCCTTTCTAGGGTCTTGTGAAGCCAGTTGCCACAAAAAGCTGTATTTCGTGGCTCCTTCTGCCAGCGCTAGTGAGTCCAACTCTTTTAATGTTTTTCCCATTTCCATTTAAAGAATGCTAGTAAGTTTTGGCTTTAATCAAGAGTTAAAGCAAGAAAAGTGTCAAGACTGGAGCGGAGACCTCTTTAAAGCAAACAGTTTAATTAGTCTAAACACCACATATCTATGAGAAACTTTTTTCCCCCCTCATTTTAGAGCACCAAAATTGCTAGCGGGCACAGGAGCTCTCTTACCAAAGAAGATCTCACAAAAATAGAAGTTTGCATTGTGTTTTGCTTATTAAGCAGCCTTATTGTTTTAAGCGGTAGTCAATTAATCATTGAAAATGTTGCCCTGACTATAATTAATAACTACAGACAAAAGACTATAGGCAAAAAGACAAAGTAGATCTTGAGAAAAGCAAACACATCTCCAAGAATAGATTTTTGCTTTCTTTATCACTCCCGGAGCTCACAGATCGCTCTAACAGAACCTGTGGCTGAACTACTGAAAGGAAAAAGACGGCAAAAAAGAAAAAGGGCTGTTAAAGCACAGTTACTTTTGAACCCTTACATGCAGAAATAGAGAACAACAACTGATTAGACAAGAAGGATTGAACA
The DNA here is from genome assembly GCA_017639485.1 of Pluvialis apricaria. Taxonomy (NCBI): domain Eukaryota; kingdom Metazoa; phylum Chordata; class Aves; order Charadriiformes; family Charadriidae; genus Pluvialis; species Pluvialis apricaria. The sequence goes on along the minus strand of CM030011.1, from coordinate 56,862,904 downwards.
ATAATTCTTTGTAGATAAAAATGGATACCAAGAATATAAACCCAAGTCCTTTCATCCTTCATACAGAAGCATTAAAATACACAAACTCTTATAACTTAAAGATTTGCAATTCTAGGCAAGTTGGGGAGGGGAGCAGAAAGAAAGAAGGAATAAATACTTGAACCGGTTGTTCAGATGCCATCAAATGTCCCAGTTACTCTAAAGCTGGAGCCTCCAAGACAGCCGAGCTGAGAGCTCCTTGGCACAAAAAGCAGGAAGGGGAACAACCTTTCCCTTTTGCTGAGGTGGCCCCAATTCCTCACCAGGACCACCCTGCAACTGCCCAGGTCCTTCCATTCAAACTCCCACCACCTCTACAGGCTTCAGCACCCACTGGCTCACATGGCAGCTCAGTGCTTCTAGAGCTGCCACCAGGTAAGAAATACCTGGGCCAGCATAAGACTGTGAGAAAGAGGAGGGAACGGGACTGGAACATCCTTGGCAGCAGTGGTGAGGCACAGATTTGTTTTGTCTCATGCAACTGCTACCAAAGTCACCACCTGCTGGCGTGCACCAGCTGAGCTTGCTCCTAGGGATCCATAATCCAGTAAACCTTTACTGAATGGCACTGATTTCCAAACCTGGTCTACATCTAAGGGACATGATGTAGGATAACACAATGTATTTGCAAAACCCTCCCAGTTTTTGCAAAAACTTATTGTTCCACAGTGCTTTTTTCAAACACAGTTTATGAGGGAATTTCTTCTGCAAAAGAGATTATAAACAAAAAGGTATGTACTCTTAATTCCATCTATACCAACAGAAGTTCTAGCATAAATAAATTGTATTTAAAACATATCACTAGCCAATATTGCTAAACCAGTGAAAATTTGTAGTATGAGTTCAAAACCAGAATTTTAAATATGTAGAGATGACAGGCATAACTGTGAGGAACTTTTTCTTCAAATTCATCAGGGGCCATCTCCACCACTTTCAGTTAAATCAAAGATGGTCTTGGTCTTTTAGGTTAAATTGAATACTTTTTTTTCATACAACATTCCCACTGACTTGAAATAGGCACTCTCCAGATGAAATGACTGACAAATATTTATGGTTTCTATTTTATCTATGAGAACATATACATCATGATATAATATATTCATTCCTAGCCTGTGTGTGTACTAAGTAAATATAAAGACTACAAATGTATGCATTATTCCTTGCTAATTTTGTCTTAAGAGCTATATATTTAACTCCAAACCCAATTTCCATTCTTTTCTTTGCAACACATTTCATATCTTAAATTATGAATGTGCAACACAGGATGTCATTTAGATGTCAAAGAAGCAATCAGCTGAAGAAGACTATCATTCAGAAGCCATTTAGAGGCAAACTGAAAACAAAATTTTTTTTTAACCTTTAAAAATGCTACAGGATATTAGGAATATAAGAATTGCTTCTATTACTGCCTGGAGCGCTGAATTTTTATTCATACTTAGGATTATTGCCTTTACAAAGTACTAAATTCAGCAAGTACATGTCATAAATTATGACAGTGATTTCTATGTAAAGAGACATGCTGCTGAACTCAAGAAGTGCAGAATAAAATACTTGACGAGAATTAAAATCCTTGCAAGCTGCACAACAGAGCCAACACAGAGTCAAAGTCCACCAGTCGAGCACAGTTTATAACCAAGACTAACTCCAGAAGTGCCCAGGTTTCTGCTCACTCCATATACAGTAACTCCAGCAGCTGGATGCAATGCTTCTCCCTCCACCCAAGCTGTGACACCACCCTTAGGTTCCACATCATGGTGACCACATAGAGGACCCAGTGCAAAATCTCTAACTGGGACCCAGAACACTGCTCTCTGATGGACAACCCACCTCTCAAGAAGAAACATGCGTAGAAAGTGTCCAGCTACTGCCTCACACACAGTCCAAGGCACATAACTGGAAGGACGACAACACCCCCATCCAAGAGGCATGGAAAGATAGCGGTGGCCCAGGAACATATGCAAGGGAGGCAAGGAGAAAGCCATCAAGGGGAAATGCTTTTGAAAAACTCCCTAAGCAGCCAATGCAGTAAGACCCACGCAAAAAGTATGTATTCAGAGATCCTAAGTGGACAGATACACCTGTTTGATTCTCAAACCCAATTATTTTGAAATTATATTTAGTTCAGTAGTAATCATTTGTAGATGCTGTGCATCCTGCATATGAAGCTCTCAGTAAGCCTCACAGACACTTCGTGCCTGTCTCTGACATGCTTGTTGGAAAGATTTTAATCGACTAAAGCAACAATACACAGGATCCAGTTTCAGTCACAACTTTAGGACTGAAAAGTTGTGAATGTAGTATTAAAGAACGTAGTAAAATTCAAGCTTGCTGAGTGATGACTCATGATCCTGCACACTGGGAGAGACTGAGGGAAGGTACCAGACCAAGGTGCAGAGCCTGCCACCACTGCAGGGAGCAGCGGCTTCTCTGGGCTGCATCTTCATGAACAGCACCAAGAAAGGGAGAACAACTTGAGAGGATTAGTGGGGAGCAGAAGGACAAAAGGGAAATGAAGATGAGTGACATTGCAAAAGATTCAGAAAGCATTTTGGCATTAAGCTTTTCAACCATCTATCAGATCTTGACCATTCAAATTGCTTTGAGACATTTATAAAAAGTATTTTTGCACTGCTTGCATTGTGCTGGGCGTTTTCCAGCTCAATTCTACAGTGAAAGGAATACTGCTAGTCCCAAGAAGACTGAAGCCCCACCACAGGCCTAGCATGTCTAGCAGAAGTCATGAACATTATGAATGAACTCTACTGAATTTTTAATGAAAACAGTCACATAACAGTGGTACGAGGTGTAGAGCAGGACTGTTCCAACTCAGAGTGAACACAGAGCTATAATCAACTAACAATGATTTTCAAACAGGTTTAAATGGAAATTCTATGGGTATGAACAAGGTTATCTTATGACACAAATACAACACAAGCAAGAGCTGGAAGAGTTACAAGTGGATTTTCAAATGAAGTACAAAATGATTTTTAAAAGTATATGAGCTGTTTCACATGCAAGAGTTTGTACGAAGCACCTCAGTGCCATTCACGCAATTACTTTCAGTCTGGTAAACCACTAAAGTCTGCCACATCAGACACTTATTATCAGCCACTAAAGTCAGGTCCCAGTGTCACTTGTAGGTGGTCTATTAAAAGCTCAAGCTGCTATAGAGCAAGGAACTGACCCTTCTAGCATTTTTATTTCTTAAATAAAAATATATTTGTTTTAATTAGAATATTGTTGATACCTTCTTTTTGGATTGCTGTGCCATTCAAATGTGCAGTTTGGGATGGTTAAACAGGTTAAAGGTTTTCTGAAGTAGTAGCAATCATAAATGCTAACTTGCTTTGCAGAGGCGCACACACACATACACACTGCCCCAGCTCTCTCCCCATGTTCCCCTCCTGCTGCAAAGAACAAGCTTCTCCCATACACTCACCTTTGTTTGACAAGGCAAATTCTTACTCCATCTACACAGCCTCTAATCACTCCCACACAAAACCAAACATTTCTCTTCCCCTTTTTAAGCCTCACCTGATGTGCCTATTTTGCTTTCTAATTAGAGGTATAGTGCTGGAGGTGAAAGACTGAAACAATCATGAAAATATTTTTGAAAACACAAACTCATGGGGGAAAAAAAGAAATCTAGATTTTAATAGTCACACTATGATGGCAGCCAGGAATTATGCTTATTAGCAGCTTTGCTGTGTGTACTTGCCATGATTTAATCACCTATCACATTTTGCCTCTTCTCAGTGGTACTCTGGCTATATTTACTACTGACATCTATGACAAAGGCAGTATCTTTGAGAAGAGCTGTATAAACAGTATATTTTATATACTTAAGTTTCTCCCTGCCTATTGGATTTCTATCACAGAGGGAAAAAACATTCATTAGAAAAATCCACCAGGTGCAAGGAAATGGGGCTTGAGTTATCAGGCTCACAGGTGGGGAGAGCCACCACCCAGTTCATGGAATTCAGAGTCCACAACAAGTCCACAGCCACAGACCCTCTCCTGGAAGCAGCAATACAGCCCGGGACCAAGCCTTATACACAGACACTGGGCACAGCATCTCAAAGGAATGGGTAGAGGTCATCATTACGGTAAGACAGTCACAAGATGGCACAGAGTCAAGTAGCAGGGGGGAGCGTTGTCAAAAGCAAGCACGGGTCAAGACAGAGAGTTGCTACAAAAGCAATCCTGACCTCAATAGGGAAGTGTTACATAGCAGAGAGTAACACCAGGAATTTGGACCTTGCAGCTAAAATAAATTGCTGCAATGCATAACACGTCAAAACAGATGATGCCATTCCAGAGCTAAACAATTATTGCACTTTCTGGGACAGTTAAGTAACTGCAGGGAAAAAAAAACCCTATCAACAACACTCATGCACAGGAATTTCAGATACAAATTCATAGACTTTGGATCTATACCAAAGCAGTGGACCTTTGGTGTAAGTAGCATTCACAGTCTTATTCTTTCTGAGTAATAGTATGGGTAAATAAAAACTGTTTGGGAAGGATGGGCTTGTATTGTCTGTGACAGTGAATTAACCATCAGGGACCAATTCCTGTCTTTCTGTAAATATTTTCAGAGGGATGAAGGGAAATTCCACACTTAAGAGTAGAAACCCTCTCCACAGCTATTTTCCAGCCCCAGACTGCAGCACCTAAAACTCATAGCAGCTATGGTATCTGGACACAGGAAGAAAGTCTTGTTTTATTTTACAGGTGCAGGAATACTCCTTGATTTTAATTTTCTTTCTTATAGAAAGAAAATATAATTTGAACATAAATTTGAACAGGAGGGGAACTATGAAAAATTTGGAAAAGCATTTGGAAGAACACCTTCTTCCACCTTGCAGTTGCATCTGCATGCAAACTCGTTTCCAGCTGTGAAACACAGCCCCAGTGCCTTCAGCAGACATTGCATTTGGGCAGTACAGCTGGCAGCTCCCCACCCCACTGTAAACAGCTAGAAGAATCTGAATTATTCCCTCTAAAGCAGGGCTTCAAACATACAATTGCATGAGCGATACAGCATTTTTCCAAAAGCTTCAGCATGGAAGAGTTTTGTGACAAATTTAACATTGTTGTTGCTGTTATTCTAAACTTAGAACTTTAATTTTCTTGAAGGGTGAAAATACTTACCCAAAAAGCACCACAAAGACTCAAGAGACTAACTTAAACTGAAATAAATTAATTTTTAATTTCTTGACTGGGAGGACTTTATTTTTATGTTTAAATTCTAGATTGGTGATATTACATAGGAATTCTATTCAACTATGCCATTTCAAAGCTACAATGGGATCAATTTGGGGGTTCTGCAAAGTTCTTCCAACTTAAAAAAAATAACTAAGCTAATCACAGCATTCAGATAATTCATTGTGATATCACAAAATTACACTGGAAAAAGACTGTTAAGTAACTGAAATAAGGAAGTTTGTTGACAATTAATGAACTATTTCCCTTTGTGAATAATTTGAAATAGTTTACTTCAAAAATCTTATTAAAAATGGAAACTATAATAGTAATTTTTCAAAAAAGTTTACCTTCTAAATTTGCTAGAAAGTTCAAACAACATTGTTTTTAGATTCAAGTAGTAATAAAGGTCAGCATTTAAATTCTGAAAACCAAAAGCCCATTGTTTACCTTGATCTGTTTACAGTCTTTTATTGTTAAAGCAATAATACCCTTTTGATGTCAAAGCCATAAAAATACTTTAACAGTAAACATTTATGTTCAATCAAATTCAAGTTCATCTACTTTTCTTCAGTATGGTCGTATCTCACATGACCACATTTGAATTGGACAGTAATATCTGACACTTAAAGTTCAGCCCATAAAGAGTTTTTTGCTCGCTCTGATTCCAGATCACTGAAAAAGTATGAAAATCAAGCATACTCTTTTGCAAACTTTTGGTAACGCCAAGTTTTTCATTTGGCAAATCTTATTTGACCTGCTCAACTTTCAATAGCTTGGAGGCACACTGGTCTAAACTACTGACTTGAAGGATTATGAGATTTAAAATTATAGTTTGTGGAGACATCTCAAAAACACATTTATGAAGATTTTACAGTAATGGTAATACATAACACCACAGAGAATAGAAGGACTCAAACCACGTACAATGGACTCTGGATCAGACCACGTGCAATGAGTATCAAACCAGTGACTGATACGCTGTGCCATCTAGTCACCAGTACTTTCATTGCTGCCACTGAATTAAAACACAAATACTGCTTAATATTTCCAGAGTGGTGCAAAGCATCCTATTCTTTCTGGATAGTCATCACTAGATCATACCTGGGTTAATATAGACGTGAATTTCCCAAATGAGACCTATACACTTTGTGGGAAAATACATCTTGTTCTGCAAAGGGAGGCTCCAGTTGTCTCACTCTCCCCAGCTCTAAGGGCACTTAAGGGCAGCCAAATGGCTGTCAGAGGTGGGAGGATCACCTCCTTCCTTTGACCACATTACAGTACAGTAACCTCAGCCTGATCCTCCAGACAAAGCGTGCATGTATCGGCACAAACAAGGCTCCTGCTCAGCAGCAGAAAATGGGCTTTGGCCATGTAAATGATATCTGAGCCATAGAGCCAGCAGATTATTTTTAATCCGTAATGAGCAACAACTAAGTTCAACTTTAATCAAAACTTTCAGTTCCAAAACTTCTAGAATAGCAATATTAAAAGTCATCTAAACCTCTATTAAAAATGAAATTAATTACTACGATATCAGAGAGACATTCTGTTCACAAAGCCCTGTTATTCTAATCTTCCTAAACGTACAGAACTCTGAGATAATGCTGAAGTCAGGATCTGTCATGCAGAACCAAGAACAGTACTTTGCCCTAAGTAGTCTATGTTATATGTTGCATTATATTGCTTGAAAACAAACTGTATTGATAGGAGGCAAGAATAATTTTACCTAATCTAAATATGTAGGATTCCAGAAAAAGAAGGGCAGACAGAAGGCCAAAAGCATGAATTATGCATACTGTATCATCAAACTCCTATCCTGCTTTAGAGCTGGAGCAGGTTTTGCATGGAAAAAGAAATTAGGATGGAACATATATTGAACAATTTTCTCCATAACTGGTTCTTGCTCACCTTAAATGTAAAATTTTATTTAGCTTATATCACAGGGAGACATCCTTATTAAAGTAGCACATTTACATGGGTCCCTTTGAAAGGATTTAATGCAAACAAGTCTGAAATAATTGAAGGAAAGACATTTTCTGACTGTTCTCAAAAGAGCTTAGTGAAGAAGAGGAAAGAATTACTTTATTATATTGATTTTCTTGGGGGTAAAAAACCCCCCAAAGTTAGGTAGGTCAAATAAACCAATTCTCTTTTGTAAAAATCAATAGAAGTATACAGAACATGAGTGAATTTACATGTCAAAAAGTGTTTGTAACCATACTGCAAAACAAGATCTGCACATTATTACTCTAATAAGGCAGGTAATACAAGAGACTAGCTTGGTCCATTACTGCACACTGCTATTTTAAAATAGTTTAAAGTGCAATGTATACACATTTTTCCTAATTTAATCAAGCCATTAATATGAAATATGACTGATTATATATTGCATTACAACTCACTAAAATATGTTGAATCATAGCACGACTGGCCTGCAGCTGCTTAACACACAGCTATCTAAAACTGAAAACTAGTTCTACACAACACTGCAAAGAAAATTGCCTATTTAAATCTTTACCCAAGTCATGCATTCTTAATCTCCAAGACTCTTCCACTCTGACAAAAAAGTTTCAGCCATCACCTAAAAGCTAAACACACTGATTTCCACTACACGTTCTCAGTATTTCACCGAATGTTCAACTGCAAAGTAGAAATCAATGTCTACTAGTGCTTCAGTACTTGTTAAAACCTTGAATTCTACTCCCATCTTTAAATTAATATAGTTTCACATCAAATACCTGAAAAGGAGCCCCTCCTTTACTTGATCAATGTCCTCCAGGGGATACCTGCAGTCCCAGGTACTTGAAATTGCAAGTGTTTTGGAGCGCTAACCTCAGCTCAGTGTTAGCAATTGCTATTGTTAACATCAATCATATGAAAATTAGCTACAGAATTAACACAGTTTCCAGTAGGACCCAAGCTGAGGGCATAACAACTTCTGTTACAACCTGACTGGTATCCAGCTGTGAGACTCAAAGGGACCCAGGTGTCCAGCCTAACCACCTTCACTGCAGGGCTCCAGCCACCCCACTACACCTCCCCCTGACCTATGAAAGACACATGTGATTCCTGACATTTCTTCTGTAGCTTCTGTACCTTGCTCATCAACTTTGGATGTAAAAAAAAAAAATATCTATTTGTATAAACATCTAAAAGGCTTCAAGAAACATCACCCTAAATCCACCAGAAAGTGGTAGATAATCTACTGGAAATGTGGACCCACAGGTCAATTGTGAAGTTTTGTAACTTCAAAACTTTTGTAACTACCAAAACTTCCCCTGATTTTGTCAAGGGTAGAATTAATGGGATTGGAGCACAGAGCTTGAGGTATCTCTTGTTGATAAACCTTTTCAAGAAAAACGGAGAACAGGAACTGAGACCTCTTCGATTTCAAGGCTGTGCATCACTCAGGTGCACACTGAGGATTTGATCCCATTTCTTCACACTCCCCCTCCCCTAGTACAGAGTCTGAGACTCAAACCCATTTCTTTGCATTATTTAAGCCTCTTCTGAGATTATTCATTAGAGCAAATATAAGAAAACCAAACAGTAACCTTAACAGAGCTTCTAATATTAAAATAGCATCATATTCTCTACTGAATTCATATTGGACAATCAATGTAGACTAATTATTACTAAGGGCCATAAAAGGCATACGCTTTTCTCACTTTTTCAAAGAGTAAAATCTGCCTTCCTACTGTTAAATGAACTGAGTACTGCCAGGATAGTCAAACTCTTAAAGTGTACAAAAAATGTTCTAAAAACAACCATTAAATTCTCTTCCCCTCAATAAAACAGTATTCTAAAGAAGTAGTAAGCATTTTCTCATTTCAAATGAGGAACCATGCATTTACTTGGCTTCCAATAGCATTTACAAAAAAAAAAAAACTTTCCCATAAGCAAATAATTTTACACTCCTGACAAATAAATATAGCAAAGTTATAACATAAGAACAAAGGCCACAATATAAGGCTGCACTCAGCCTTGCACAGTGTCCATTATTTCCAGTAGAAATTAATCAAATTTCCCCAGGTGTTTTATAAACATTGCCTTTTTTTGTTTCCCCATCTCCACTCTAACATGTGTCAATCAGCAAGAAGAATATTTTTTGCTTAAGATACCCATTGCCCAAATCTCTCCAACTTTAGTATTTAAAAAAAAAATAATCAAAAACTCTGAGCAGAACCCATTCCCACCAGCCAGGCAGTGCAGAAAGCCTTTCCAAAACCCAACTTCAGTCCATCTCAACGAGGACAGAACCCAGCCACAGCTTTTCATTTCAACCATCCAAGTTCACTATGGGAAAAATCCAGACCTTTGCAAACATATTGTAATTCAGTGTTTGTTTATAGCAACAGTTAAGACACCTCTAGCTTTCATTTTCTTTTTGCCTTTTATTCACTCTTTATGACTTCTTATCTACAGAAGAAGGAAGGAACGAGGAGTAGGGTGAAGTTCTGCTTTGTCTGTTGCTGCCACTACGCCTGACTGCTGCCCCTGGCCCTCCCGCAGACATTCATGCAAGCATGAAGGAAGCACCATGAGTAGCCGGGGAGGTCAGCACCAGAAGAACAAGACTGCTCAGAGGAGAGGCACAGAAACAGGTGACAGGACAGTCAGGCCACCCCTGTGTGCACAGCTTGTGGTCTGCCTGCAGAGCTCCCATTACTGGGGAGAAGTAGGAGAAAAGTGACCACAACTCTTCTTTCTTATTTCCTACTGTTGCTCTCTTCTTTAAAGTTTTGACTTCCTGCAGTTACCCTATAAATGTCCTTTTCATGGCTACTTCCGTTCATTTCCTTCTCCCTTCCCATTCAGTTCATTTTCTTTTCCTACCTTGCTTTTTATTGCCTGCATATATTCCCCTCTGCCGCCTTCTCCATTTTCTTTTTTTGGTTTGTTTTTTTTTTTTTTTTCCATTTTTCATTTTTTCCCATTTGAAAGGACCAATTTGTTTTTAGTGATGAAATCAAATACCTCTGCAGGACTACAGTTTTAACTGTGCTTTTGTTTTTTAAAAGAACATGAACATAAACATTTATAGCCACCGAATAATAAACATCAGAAGAGTTTCCTTGAGAAAAATATATTTTTAATTATGCATTCACGACTGGCAGATATATTTGACTTATTTTTGTATACTTTACTGCAGAAAGTCTAAGTAAATACCAAGTAGAAGAATTCAGAATATGTTACTCACCACAATCGTTTATCCTGCTAACCAGGCATGAGTTTTATGTCACCCAATAGAGGCGCTTCTCATTTTCCTTCTTCATGACTCTGTCTGCTGGGTATTAAAAAAAAATAATAAATATTCAAAGTAACAGCAGCACAAAAAGGACGCACAGGCCTTTCACTCTCCATGTAAGAGGAACTGCCTTCTTTGAAACACAAGACAAGACTTAAACCTCATCTACTCAGGAACTTCTCTTGCATTATAACAACTGGCAGCCAGTTATTGACATAGATAATTCAGCATAAACTGGAAGCAAAGACAGAGGAAGCAACCATGGCCACCAGCAGACTTTACCTCCTGCTCAAAACCACATGGAGTTTCATCAATGCAAACTGCAGCTTCCCTCATCCGCAGCGTATGGCATAGTTGCATCAGCACACAACTGTTGAGCTGACAGATAATTCAACACAGACATAACTACAAACAGAGAGTTTCAGCCCTGAGTAAATTCGAATTGGACCTAAGGAAGCCAGTGAACTTAAACTGGCAAGAAATCAGGTGGGACTTCTTTTATAATGACTACCATTTAGAGCAGCTGTGTTTGTTTCCTCAGAGATAACCTTATTTCACACAGTTGTGCTGAGATTTCTTTATGGAGCTTTGTCAGTCAAACATTATCCCAATTTCTTTGGCATATAAGCAACGCTTTGAGAGCTGGTCTCATTTTCATAATGAGAATACCAGAGTCACAATAGGGTTACACAGAGCAAAACAGAAATACTGTTTTAATTCTGTGACTTTTTCACTCCCTGGGCAGAGGATAGCTGGACTATGCTAATCCCCCAGCAATGCTGCGCTTGGTACCTACGCAACAGCACCCAACCAGTGTTAAAAACCACACTACAAGGCAGGAATTACAAGGTGCTCAAGACAGAAAACAGTGAGACCTCTCCTGAGGGAAGAGGCACAAATTCATAGTATCACAGAATGGTTGGAACTGGAAAGGACCTTAAAGGTCATCTAGTTCCAACGCCCCTGCCATAGGCAGGGACACCTCCCACTAGAGCAGGTTGATCAAAGCCCCATCCAGCCTGGCCTTGAACACCTGCAAGAACAGGGCATCCACAACTTCCCTGGGCAACCTCTTCCAGTGTCTCACCACTCTCAGGGTAAAGAATTTCCTCCTAATATCTAATCTAAATCTACACTCTTTCAGTTTAAAGCCATTACCCCTTGACCTATCACTACAGTCCCTGAATAAAGACTCCCTCCCCAGCTCTCCTGCAGGCCCCCTTTAAGCACTGGAAGGCTGCTATAAGGTCTCCCCAGAGCCTTCTCTTCTCCAGGCTGAACAACCCCAACTCTCTCAGCCTCTCCTCATAGGAGAGGTGCTCCAGCTCTCTGATCATCTTTTTGTCCCTCCTCTGGACCCACTCCAACAGGTCCATGTCATTCCCACTATCCTTCCTGCAGATCCAGAAGAGACACAGCCTCTCAAGTCCTACAGGGACTAAAGCATAGTCTCCATACTAAAACAAAATAACAGCTTTAGCAAAGAACCCCTCATGGCCACCACCGTAGTGAACCTGTTAACAAAGAATCAAATAGAAAGACTTAAAATAAGCAAATACCTGGAAACCAGCACAGAGACACAGCCCCATCATATTCAAAACACCACCAAGCCAAACCTGAGCAAACCAACCCCCCCACACACCCCTACCCTAGTAATTATACGGCTCCTGATCAGGGTAAGACAATGCACCTTCTCCAAATGCTATGCCACCCACTCAGCTGCTCTTCCAACTCCCCTTAGGGCTGCTGAGCCTCCCTACTTGCACCTGGGGCCATTGCAGCCTGTCCTGAGCTGCTGAGGGCTTTGGTTAGCACCAAGCACGTTAGGACCTGTGCCAGCCACCTTCTCTTCTAGCTTACTGCTACTTGGTGGAGATGAGCAACTCATTCAGCGTAACAAAGCTTGCCTGAAGGCGTACAGGTGAATGTTTGCTTCTAAAGTAATGCTAAAGGGGGCTAAATGGCAACTTTAACTTCGTTATATTATAGCATACCTGTAGTAATACGAGGTCAGTGTTGGCCCAAAGCTTAAAGAAGCATTTCTGTGAGAAGACGTAGTCCTTAAATACAGTCTATATTGTGCTGCACCCTCTTTGAGTAAGTCTTTGTCTTTTTACTGAAGTGTTATTGCTTTAGAAATGCAATTATTGCTGATAATCATGTAAATCAAGGACTAAAACAGTTTGCTGCAGACCCTGTGAGACCACTGAGTACAGTGAAAAAAAGCCTCTTGAATTCTAATAGGAATAGAAATGCCGTAGTAAGAGCAAGTCCCATTTTCCTGTGCATATCAGAACAGTCTTCTAGAATCATAAAATGGTTTAGGTTGGAAGGGACCTTGAAGATCATCGAGTTCCAACCCCCCTGCCATAGGCAGGGACACCTCCCACTAGACCAGGTTGCCCAAGGCCACGTCCAGCCTGGCCTCGAACACCTCCAGGGACGGGGCTTCAACAACCTCTCTGGGCAACCTGTTCCAGTGCCTCACCACCCTTAAAGTGAAAAACTTCTTCCTAATGTTTAATCTAAACCTGCCCTCTTCCAGCTTAAAGCCATTCCCCCCTCGTCCTATCACTACATGCCCTAGTAAAAAGTCCTTCCCGAGCTCTGCTGTCGGCCCCCTTTAGGTACTGGAAGGCCTTCTCCCCGGAGCCTTCTCTTCTCCAGGCTGAACAGCCCCAACTCTCTCAGCCTCTCCTCATAGGAGAGGTGCTCCATCCCTCGGATCATCCTCGTGGCTCTCCTCTGGACACGCTCCAGCAGGTCCATGTCCTTCTTCTGTTGGGGACTCCAGAGCTGGATGCAGTACTCCAGGTGGGGTCTCACGAGAGCGGAGTAGAGGGGCAGAATCACCTCCCTTGACCTGCTGGCCACACTTCTTTTGATGCAGCCCAGGACACGGTTGGCCTTCTGGGCTGCGATTGCACATTGCTTGCTCATGTCGAGCTTCTCATCAATCGTCACCCCCAGGTCCTTCTCCACAGGGCTGCTCTCCAGCCATTCCCCGCCGAGCCTGTATTTGTGTTTGGGACTGCCCCGACCCAGATGTGGGACCCTGCACATGGCCTTGTTGAACTGCATGAGGTTGGCTTGGGCCCACCTCCCCAGCCTGTCCAGGTCCCTCTGGATGGCATCCCTCCCCTCCAGCGTGTCTGCCTCACCAAACAGCTTGGTATCATCAGCAAATTTGCTGAGGGTGCACTCCACCTCACTGTCCATGTCACTGACAAAGATGTTGAACAGTACAGGTCCCAGTACCGACCCCTGAGGAACGCCACTTGTCACTGCTCTCCACTTGGACATTGAGCCATTGACCGCAACTCTTTGAGTGCGACCATCCAGCCAGTTCTTTATCCACCGAGTGGTCCATTTATTGAATCCATTATCTAGAAATGTATCTCAATACACAAATATCAGGCACATTTGTGGTAAAATGTATTTATTGACAGACAGACTTAGTGATATATAATGTTAAATTAGTGGCAAAGGAGAACAGACTATTTGGTTATACTCCTTGGTACTTACTGAAATATATCTGGATCTTTTTATTTGCCTATTGTTGATGATTAGAAGAGGTGATCGACGTTAGTGTGTGATAATGAGCTGCGACCAGGCAGGACCTGTGCACAAGAAGACTTTTCTTCTAGGACTCTTTGGGTTACACTGAAGACCACAGCAGCAGGGGACAGCTTCTACCTCTCCAAAGTTGACTCTGTAGCTGGAAGTTTCATGAGGACATCTTGCAGTGGTGTAGCACTCCCAGCCTTGATCACAATCCTAAGCCATAAAGACCAACCCTGTTAAAAATCTGGCTAAAGTGTTGCAGCTATCAGACTGGACTGTGAGGCTGGAATGATAGCGAGGGAAGAGGAAAGAAGAGGGAGTAGTGCTCTTCCTCATCTGACATAGTGCTACTGTCTCTATGAAATACAAAATACACACCTACTTAACAATGTGGGTCCGAATTTATTTTACATCTTGAAACTGGCACAGGCTGGCCGGTGTGGTAGCAGGTATGTTTTCTTATGGCATGAAATTAAAGGGAAAATTTTCTGTATGTCTACTGTTTCTCTCCTTTTATGACTCAAAACGGAGACACTTGGTTTACAGGAAAAAAAGAGAAAAAAAAAAAATAGGACTAGCATTCCGAACAGACAGCAAGTATGAAAAACTCTCTTTGCCACAAATTGATAATGGTTTGGTTGGCTTTGACAATGAAAAAAAACCCAAAGAAAAAATATCAGGACAGACTGCCGTGTTATTAGTGAAAATCATCTGGCGAAAATCATCTCCTCTGTGATGTACTTTTCTTTAGTTAACAGGAAGACTTTGCTGTTTTCTTGAAGTTCTCCTTTTAAACAGTGAGATTCTGTCTTTAAATACAGCAACACTTACCTCACTACTGAATTATCTCTGGATTACAATACTGAATTCATAATGATTGCTACCTGAGTAGTAAGCAGTCAGAGACTGGATCACGAAGGGGACATTTTGCTCTCTTGACACACTGTCCTGTGACTACAATAGAAATAAAATGTCTTTATAGCTCATCTTGTTATAGTTTGCTCACAGGAAAGTCTTCTGACCCCTAAGTCCTTATCTCCAAGATTCTCCAACTGTTCTGTTTTGTGTAAAGAGACAGAGTTAGGGCAACCCTACCCAAAACATTCTTTTATAAAAAGGTACTTTTGCAACATAACAGGGTTGTAAATCGCCGTTGCAGGCAGAGAGACGTTTTTGAGCAAGACGGTTGCACTGAAAATGTGAAACTCAGTAGCACTGTAACATGCTTCTCTGCAATAAGGACGAAAAGTCTCCAAATCCTTTTTCTTTTAATTTGTCAGGATTTTTAATTTGTATGCTCCTTTCCATCCACATAACTACATGAAAGAGCAGAAGAAGCAGCAGGGAGTGTTTTGCCACTGACTGGGTTTTTTTTAATGACAGAGGATTCCTGCTTTCAGACACCATGCTGTTCACACACATTACTGCGATACAAGAGAGCCCTGCACCCCGATGTCCCCTCCGAGTGCTGGCTGGGGTGACGTCTCTCTGCCCAACTGCTTCTACAGGACCTTGAAAGATCTTGCACTGCAGAAATATATCTATCAGTTCCCAGCTATTATTGGCTTTGGCTAGATTGCAGCCGTTTACTGTAATAGCACGGACCCTCTCATGAAAGGAAATAGTTTTCTTATTGAAAAACTGTACTTTAGTACATCTGTGAGAAAAAAGGAAAGGAAATGTGTAAATAAACACATTAAAGTGAACCTAAACAAAGAAAAATGAAAACCCTTTAGCAACTTAGAGTATTTTTAATAACTATATCAACTGTCTCATCTTCAAGTATCAATTACAGAAAATCAAGGAAATGGATATAAATACACAATAAATTGTGTGCTGCTTCAGTACACATTTGTTTTATAAAGAATGTTTTGCATCACAGCATACCCTTAATTCTGACCTTAAATAAATAGTATTACAAGAGAACTCTCACATTCTAACCATAACAACAATAACTACTTCTGGAAAAGACAACCATAAAAAAATTATTTATATACACATTAATGATATCTACTGACAAGCATCAAATACAAGTCTGCACATACATATTTTCTTAGAATAAGTGGAAAAATACTTCAGTAGACTATCTGGTAGAACTAACAGAAGTCACAGCAATTAAAAATACTTTAAAATTCTACAGCCTGTTAATATATTAAACTATTAAAATGTCTGTAAGAGTATCCATTAACAAGTTGATGTAAAGAATCCCCAGCATACTGTCCAGGGTCATGACTGTAGCACTGTCATGAAGTACATACTTCTTTGCACTTGGATGAAAGTGTGTTTATTAGGGGGCTGAGAGCTCAGCTGCTATGTCCAGAAGTATTTATTTCTTTCATTTTAAAAAGCTTGTTTTCTGGTGATTTGTTATTACCATCTGCCCAATGAATTAGATTTTTAGGTTTGGTTTTGATTTTTTCCTAGGAACTTCTATGTAATAAAGCTACAGTGTTATAAATCACAGAGGGAGGGAACTGTGCGTGTGGATCACCTCAGCTGGGGTCTCCACAGCCAGAGTCACAACAAGATTTGACGGTACTGCGGCACGTTGCCCCTTCACAATCGCCTTTCAGCAGCACTTATGGACTTGCTATGGGCATCTTTCCGGATGGCAGCACCCAAAGAAGTGTTT
The DNA here is from genome assembly GCA_017639485.1 of Pluvialis apricaria. Classification (NCBI taxonomy): domain Eukaryota; kingdom Metazoa; phylum Chordata; class Aves; order Charadriiformes; family Charadriidae; genus Pluvialis; species Pluvialis apricaria. The sequence continues at coordinate 56,846,210 of CM030011.1, read as the reverse complement.
GCATATATTTACCTCTATTTGGCACCCTTTTGCCCTGCCCTTGCTACAATTCTCCATACAGCTCACAAAGAAATTCAGCAAATTGAACCTAAATGAGATTACCTTGATAATACAGCACTCCTTTGGAGGCCACCTTTGAGAACAAGTTACAATACTGCAAATCTCCAAGCTGAGCAGGTGTGATAATGAATTCAAGAGCTGCGAATGTGTCACTGCGAATTCAGTTGTTCTCAAAGCTTAATACGTGCATGTTGCAATTTGATGATGCTTTATGCAATCGCAGGGTTGTTACTGTCAGAAACAATCTGTTTACTTTGCATATTTTCACATTTTTGTGAGCTGCCTAGATTCTATCCTCTGCAATTGGAATGGAGATTTACCAATTTATTTTATTTTTCAAGATGAGTAGCCTTGCAAAGGATCTGAAAAGGTCCCAGCATGCAGAATTTGGGAAAATTCTGGGGCATAATGATATTCATGAGGATTCAGATTCCACATTCATCTGACCTTGACAGCTGAAACAAGGCCAGAGGATCTCAAAGACCAAGCTCCACAGGTCAGAAAACACCAGCAACAGAACAGGTTTGCCGGTCCAATACACTGACATTGGACAGAGAGACTCTTAGTGATGAAAAAACAATATAAACAGCCTGGCAGAAGCAATGATGGCTTTAATCGGTCCAGAATAAAAGGGGGAGAAAAACATTTCTGCTGGTTCCCTGACCATGCAGCCTGTGGAGAAGGCAGGCCCCTGAAGAGAGCATAGCGAGTCAGCCCTGAGATAGATCACTGGGCAATGGAGCCCAAGCTACCATCTACCCACCCGCAGGGCAACAGGCTCATGGCAGGAGGGGGACAGGCAAGGAGCAGAGGGCTCCCACCTCTCCTCATCACTTGGAGGAGCCTCTGACCAGAAGAAAACAATTCGAGTCATTACCTGCGAGACCTACTCTCACCTACACTTGCCTGCTGAGATAGAGGATGCTCATAGTTAGGATGCTAATGGGCGAGTCTCCATTACTGCATCCACTCCAGCGTGGATGCTATCAGCCTGGCTTGACTCCTTTCTGCTGGCTTCACTGGCACCCTGACTTGAGGGACTGGGACAGACCTGGCTTTAAAGCAGTTGAAAATCCCAGTTTAGCAGGGAGGCTGCTCACAAAGCCTACCTCCGCCTCTGTTAAACTGCTTGTACCCGGCCTGCTCTGTGTGACAGCATGGCTTTGCAAGCCTTTACTGGTTTTACCTTTTTAACGTAGAAACTCACGTCTAACTTACTATACTCTTAGAAAAACTCTTCCCATGGAGTCTCTTTCAACAAAGGGATAGATAAAAAACCATGAGAGTGAAAGCTGTGTTTTATAAGTTGCTTATTTTTCTCCTAGCATTTCTGTCCTTAAAGAAATCATATTTAATTTTACGTAAAGCCTTGAAACTAAAAAAAAAAAAGAACACCAGGACTGCTCTTATGGACTACTTAAAAAGTTAAGCTTCTTTTAAGTTACGTTTTACATTGTTAATCGAACCTTGATATCATATTTCACATACATTTTATATCTAACATATATATGTATAGACTGTTTATTTGCAAATCTGTAAGTGCCATTCACGTCACTAGGAATGACACAAGCACGCCCTCTGGAAGGCAGCCAATGCACAGTGTCTGGGTTGTTTCAATTAAAAGTCATTTTCCTGAAGCTGTTAAAACTTTAACCAGGAGCTTTGTAAAGTAGAATCCTCCCGTGAGATACCTGCATTGTCAGGCTCCTGCTACAATTTGTTTTATACCACATGCAATATCTGCAGAAAATGCAGGACTTAATTACTTGCATCTAGATTGTGAACAGGATAGAAGTTGGGTTTTGCCTTCTTACATGAGGAGTGGCATCCGCCAGCTGGCATTCAAGAAAAACACATTGGTTCTTCAGTTCACAGGCCAGATTTAACTGTACTAAGAGATTCCAACAAGAACATTGTACTCTAAATTTGAATCTGAAGAAGGTGAGCTGCAGAAAATGAGTAAAGATAGTGGTTTACAATACAGTTTTGGAGCCTTATGTCTAGCTAGTACTACTAATGTGACTGCAATTGCCGTTCTTAAAAACTTCCAGACACTGAATATAATCACTTCTTCATTGATATTTAAAGAAGTGCCACATCTCTGAATTTAATTGATGTCATATAATACACACAGGGTTATATTCTCTAAGTATCTCAACCGCCATGTGCACACTTTCCACAGTATTAGCTAAAAAGGAAAACATTTTGTTATATATTTCCCCCCCAATAGGAAAGCACCAGTACAGGTGGCAACATCCCCTTCGGCAGTTGTTGAGTCCCAGAGGCTGGCTGAAACAACATGTTTTGTTTCCTTTCAGTCATATGCTCATTTGATAAATGCCTTCTTTGCCTTATAAAATCATAATGATTTTATAAACTTCAATATGAACTGAGTTAAACTTTGCAAGAAGCCAATGTGGTGGGAATTCAGGGCATGCTATACTTCGAAAGCAGAGGGCTTCATGGACTAAGCACTTAAAGGAGCCAATGACAGATAGGCTTAAAAGTGAAACAAAACTGTGTATTTTTGCAAACTAGACTTTAAAAGCAAAGCACTTTTGAAAATCTTCAGATCTAAAGTTTTCAAAAGTCCAAGCTTTAAGTTTGAAAACCACTTAGAAAAATAAGCAAAAAAAAAAAAGATATATGTTTAAAATTTGTCTACAGATTTTGTGATAAGAAAAAAAAATTCCAGGCTTTTCCAGTGACATATTAATTAGGTAAAATCAACCGTTAGTGTTACAGAAAACAGTTTCAAAACTCATAAGTTCTATTTAAAAGCAATAAATTAATATTCTTTATTTTTCTGAACGAAAACTTGTGTGTATAATTTACTTTTAACAATGCTTGATCTGTGCAACTAGATCTTTGCTGGAGAAAAAAAAAATCCAAATATTTGTAGTGGCAAGGTTGAAATCACATTTCTCTTTAATCCATGAATTGCGTATTCCTGACAGTAAAGTTAGAGGGACATCTAAAAAATCCCTGCTTTTAGTAGGAGTTGAGACTACTCGCCACTGTTCAGGAGACACTCAGCAGTGTGCAGGATTGAGCCCACAGGTCTCAGATCAGTGAAAAAATTATGAAAGCAGTGCCTTCCTGAAATGTTAGGTTCTGCTTGCTTGCTTGCTTGTTTTTTTTCCCCTAAGGCTGTCTGGGTTTTTAATCTAAATTTCTGAAGTTTATATGATTTCTCTTGTGTTGCTTATTTCCAGACTGGTTTTTAGATGTTGGAGAAAAGTGTAACAGGATTGAGAAATTTCATAAACTCTAAGTTAGTATTTTCTATTTTAAGATGTTACGCTAAGTGCATTCCTCTTTTCAAAAGATAGTCTAATGAAAGTAAAATTAGTCCAGAAAGTCAATTTGGGGCTTACTTTCATATCTTTTTCACTCAAAATATAGTTAAGATTACGCTACCAAAAAATAAAACCAGGCTTGGTCCCTAGAAAGCTTAAGGATTGTTTACCCCTGTTTGCTTAATTTAATATTTTTTTTAATGTGGTTAGCATCTAAATAAACCTTATCAAACATTTCTTGCTCCGCTGACAATTTTCTGACCTCCTAGTTGAAGATCTGAGCCCTAACTTGGTTCATGGATGAGTAATCACAGCAGGTCCACAGCAGAACCTATCCTAGAACTACAAATATATCATCTGCAGCATTGTAAATCAAAGCCTCAAAGAGCATCATTTAGCCTGAAGCTAAAATTGCTTGTTTATCAGATGGTGCCTAGCTTAGCATGGAGCAGTTCCTTGTAAATCTCAGGGACCTTTTACAGCATATACTTAAGCAAGCATATTGGCTCCTGGGAGACTTTCCGAGAGCTTTAATGACTGCAGACTGCTAAAAGATCCAGGCCTTGGTTTAGTTAAGTGGTTACTTGTGTAGCTTGGCTCCATTTTGTAAACTCCCAAAGATAAGGTGTCTGCTTTATCTGGGGAAAGAGCAAGCATTAGTTTCTTAGGAAATCTTTATATCCTAAGTGTTAATGTTCTTGTGGCTTTTGGTATTTTGACCTTTGTCTGCTCACTTTTGATTTACGGTGGGAGCAGAATCTTTTCCCCCTAAGCCCTTCCTATGTTTTATAGCTACTTTGAAAAGCACAGCGAAATACTTGCAGCATGGCTTTTAAAAGTAGGTGTAAGGCTGCACTATTCATAAATACGTTGCACAGCTCAGGGCTCTCCAAGAACAAGGAATTAAGAAGACCACCCATTGTATCTCCTATTATTATGCATTATTTTATTTCCTAATAAAACGGGTGGTCACAACAACTCCATGGACCACCACTCGGTGCAGCCCAGGCTCTTCACCCCCGTTGGTGTCTAGCCCCTCTGTGACAGAAAGGCTCACGGCGCACAGCCGGGTGGTGGTGGTAGCAACGGGAAATCCCCCAGGCAGCTCCCCTTGGTTTGCCGCTTGGAGAAGCGCTTGCTGTGGTCATGAATAACACATCGGCTGGATTTACCACTAGGACACTGGTGGCCAGGCAGCTACTTGCTGGTAGATACTTGCATACACTTGATGTAATTTGCTAATTGTAGAGCTTGTTATCTGGGTCTCTCACTTTTTGATTTGAATTAATTAGAGTTCACCTCGATACAGCCACCTGCTGTGCTGTCACACGCAGCATACATTGGTACAACAAAAACATGGAATTTTTTTAATAGGCTCATTCAAGCAAAATCTGCTCCCACTTGGATGTGTGAAATGGCATCACTACAATGTCATAGACTAAAAAGGGGAACATCATTTATTTCAGCTGGCATGGTAATGATGCAAATGAGAGGAAAAAACGGTCCATTGCATTTATAGGCAGAAGACCCAATGCATTTAAAATCTAATTTGACTTTACCAATTATTCAATATCTTTAAGTCTTTCTCACCTTCTGTATTTTTTTCCTCGCTCTAAGTTAAGAGCAAGAAGGTCTGATTTCTGTTCCTGTTAGTGGCGGTGTTAACATGTCTCAAACCAAGAATTTTTGCTGGTCTTGAGTGCAAACCTCCTCCAGCACCAATGCAAGGATTTGCCTGTATTCCTGTGAGTAAACACATGCCGCTTATCATAGAACTGAAAATATACTCCCTTGCTGCATGTTTTTCAAACAGAACAAATCATTATAACACACAGCTAAGGAAAAGCTAAGTAACTTTAAAAGTGCACAGAAGCAGCTGTCTTTCAAAGCTGCTACTTGCAAACTACACTGAAAAATATGAGTTTCCTTTTCACTAGGTGCTTAATGCGGGCAATGGCAGACTTATTTGGATATGCAATTGTATTTGTTTGCTTTCTTACATTTTAAGAACAGTATTGAAAACCAAATCCTATTTTCTTATACACAGCCCGAGTAAGTAGGCTTTTGTACAAAAGATGTCAGGACTTCTGAAGTACATCTGGAGTTATTTTTTCAGCACAGGATCAGTAATGGGTGACATATTTACTCCATTACTATGTAAAGATATTTGAGCTGGCTTTGAACTACCTGTTGCGGTCTAGACTGGGTTGCCAGGAGCTCAGGGCAAAATAACTCACCCTGGCTGCTAAGTCCTGTGGGCACATCGCTCTTTCCCTTAAAACTCCACTTTTGTTCCCCATCCAGTACCGTTCGCTGTTCTGCATGTGATTTGGATGTTCAGTCAGGGACATCTTCACGTCTGGACACAGAGAAACTTCTTTCCATCTGACACGTACTCTATAGGAGATACAACATCAATACTGTTGATAAGAGAAATTGTGATAGCTTCTGATTTTTATTGGAAGGCAAAAGAAAAATAAAATGGGAATTATAGAATGAAAATTACATCCAGATAGCTGGATATATAGATATATCATACAGCTCATATCAATTCCTCTTTTTGAAAATAATTCATACTGAACTAGTAGAGGGATTTTAACACTATCCACATTTTCACAGGAGCCCTTCTGTGGCCTTATACAAAATGCACTGTTTACAGGAAGTTAATTTAATCTTTGTAAGAATTGGGTTTTTTAACAAATGCGTACTTCTAGTAATAACAATATTTGGCATGGTTTGGCACTTTATAAATTCAGAGCACTGTATCACTTGAATCTTTAACTCCGTTCTACCTCTATGATGAAAGTGTCAATATTCTCATTTGGCAAATGGAGAAATTGAAATAGAGCAAGAAATTTGGTTACCCAGGATCACAAAGTCTATAGCTATAACGTAGTTAAACATATGGCTGCTGCTTGCCCCAGCAAGGGCTGCTCCCAAGAACAGGGCACTGTGCCACAGAAGCTGCAAATTCCTCCCAGGACCTTGGGTAAACATTGCTGCCTTAGCTAAGTACTTTGGGTATAATTTCTTGAGTTGCAATTATGCCTTTGGATGCATATGGCCACGGAGCGGCAATTAGTGGCAAAGTCAAAATTGAAAATTAGAATTTTCTGCTTCCAAAAGCAGTGTCATTCCTCCAGTTTTGCTGGACACATCCATTTTGGTTTTCCCAGCAAAAACACAAGCAAGAGATAATGACTGCCAATGCAGACACACACACACAAAAAACCCTGTGCATGCAAGAGTGCACTACAGACTGGAGTTAGCAGGAAGACAAATAGAAATAGTCTGTGGTAAAGGGTACATGGTGCTTCAAACTTTGAAACCAACGAACTGCAAGAAGAGAAGACTTCGTTTAATAAACATCCAGTTGTTGATGTACATTGTTTCAGAGACATCTTAAGGAAAAAAAGTCCATACAAGGGAAAAAGAAGGCATTTGGGACTTTCAGTCACTGATTCTACAGCTGGATTTAGTGTTCGGTCACCACCCTCTCTTTTTCCCTTTGAATATTTTTGTCCCCGTGTTAGGATTCCAGGTTTAGTACCGCCTGACTGTCACTTGGATTCTGTTTCAATTTCAGGTCTGGAGTCTGGGTCTAAATCTTTATTCCAAGCAATACAAAAATATAAAATGTGCAAACAAACTCATAAAAAGAGAGTTTTCCAACCAATATATTTATCAGAGGAAGAATCATAAGTATCCAACAAAGGTTTAATCTCCTAATGCCTGTAAGCAGAAGAGGATAATCCTGGACCCATTGAAGTTGAGTGCAAAAACTCCACCGAGTCAATTTGCCTCAAGAACTGTTCGTTTCTGCGTGGCTGTATTCTTAAGAGCATCCATTACTTCAAAACATGTTGAAAATCAATATTTTTGTAACTATAGAGAATTTATTGTGTTGGTGTTATTAAGAACTAGACAAGAGTTGGAATTTAAAGGCAAACAATTTTAAAACAGACAAATGGTGCTGATTTTTAACAGTGAGGATAATGAATCAAACCCCTACATGCCATAATGGTTTCTCCAGCTCTGGAAACCTACTAGGTGAAGTCTTAAAGCTGCTCTGGAAGGTTTGCAGGTCAAACAAATATTTGGCTCAGTGCTACAATAGTAGGCGAAATTTATCAATACATCGATACTAAAATAGAGATGCTAAAATTAGGTAGTCCGGTAATCTCTTCCTGCATGGGCACTCGGGAATCATGGGAACAGTTTCAAATTCGGAGAAACTGGGAAAGCTACAGTGTTCCAGTTTTACCTAGCTACAGAAATATTTCTAAATGGAAGAAATTGCTGAATTAATAAATGCTTATTGGGAAGACTATTTCTAAAACGCTCCTGATGGTTAGCCGGTAGCTATGGGACTTCAAAGCATTCCCACATCTAGACTGAGTAGGTTGCTGTCATTGACTTCACTGCACAAATTTAATCCAAATTTTCCAGAGAATAATGTTTCTAACAGCCTTTACTGAAGTGTTTCACAGATGTGAGCCTTCTCACAAGTAATAAGTTTATTACTCACAAGTACGAGGTTACGTGTGATTGTGTTTGGAGGAGACATGACTAGCTTCAGCACCAAAACTCAAGCAGGGAACTGAGGGGCAAGAGAGCGAGACCGCTTTGCTTTTAAGGCAAGCTGGGGAATAGTGGGGTTATTTCTGTCCACCTAGAAGCTTCAAGGAGAACGCTTTTATTTAGACCGCGAGGTCTTTCAGTGGCAGACGCACAGTGCCCACGTTTGTTTACAGAGCGTGTCATAATTACGGTTGTTAAAATAATACCACTGGAAAATGTTTTACTGTTTTTTTTTCTTTTTTCCCCTGTTTGATTAGCCTTAGGGGATAACAAACCTTCTCTAAACCATGAAACCTGTAAAACTCTTTGCTTTGATAATTCAGCACACCCTCTTTTCTTTAGCAAAGCCCCGCTGCCTTGTGCAGAGCCTAGTGAGATGCGGTGAGAGGGGCTGGGTCCCTTACCCAGGCAGCCACCCTGGAGACACCCGCAGGGTCTGTGCCACCAGTGCTTCAGTGAGACTGCTGCTGCTATATGTGGAAATAAAAAGGCAAACATACTTTCTCCTTCTTCTTCCATCTTTATAAAAACAAGAAGAACTTTTTGCAGAGAAAACAAACAGCGACTTCCACAATTCAGCTCCATGGGGTCTGGTGAGACTGCACATCATTCAACATTTCCATACATATATAGGGTGGAAAAAATCACATCCTCCCTCAAACTGGGGTAGGATCACTGCACCTATAGAGGAGGAGGTAGCAGCAACACCAACACACTTAACTGTCTCTGAATTTCTGCTTAGAAATAAAAGGGCCTTGAGCTTGTAAGAAAAGCACAACAAGGCATCTGCCATTTCCCTTCCATGTATTAGTACAGGTAACTTCAAGCAAATTTTTTCTTCCTCCATGTTTCCAGTCAGGTCAGTCTCATTAGTGCCACCAAGGCAGTAAGGTAGGTGGCTTGCATTTGCTGCTGGTTATTTACTTACTTTTACATTGATCTGTAAATACATCCGGGAGCACTTGCACCATCTGCTGCGCATTTGTCAGTCACTGACTGGAGGGTGGACATCTGGGGATGTCACCGGGTTTTGTTGATTTTCCCCCATTAGAGCTACTGTTTCCTTTTTAAGCGTGATGTGAGCAAAGAGCCTGGCTGACTGTAATGCAAAGGAGGATGGGCATATGTGACGCTACCTCCAAATCCTCTGGGTTTGAGTTTTCTCCCAAGCTTCCTGCCACTTGGTAGAGCTCAGAGCATGAAAACAGCATGAAATGTAAAAAGATCAATCCTAGGGCTCCTTTGCAGAACGAATGGCAATATTAAGTGGTAATACGACAGACAAACTGAAGTACCTCCCATGCAGCCAGGATATCACAAACCCCTAGATTTGGGAAAAATCACATCATTCAACACATTCCCCTAAATTCTATTTTGGTATCTGTCGCACACCACAGACGCAGATGGGGAACGCCAAGGCTGCCTGCCTGGGCTCCAGAACCAGCACCAGAATGTTCATTAATACTCTTCAGAAAATTCCTGTTTTGTCACAAGTGATTCAGCCTTGCCTCCCCTTTTGCCCATGTATCTACTATCTGCACACTCACAAATACACAGCTTCTTACAACTATGGTCTCTGGAATCATCAACACTGTGTTACTGAATATCCATGTTTAAACCCTGAACTTTTGGGACAACTAAAAATAATAATAGATTGATTTTAACAGAAGAACTTCTAGCTTATTTGGAACGTATTTGGTTTATGTTTCCAAGATAAGCCCCTTATTCTGAAAACTAAAATTCAGAGATAGTTATCTGATTCCAGCTAATGGTATGCAAGGAAAAAAAAAAGCAACATACTGATATCATGAGAAGTAAAATAATCACTGCCAACTCCCAGCATTTTCTGCTTCAAATATACCCAGCTTTATGCATCCTACTTGAGAGAAGTGGCAAATGCTGCCACGAGGACACCCCTGTGCTGGGAGAGGTAAGTGCAGGCACGAAGCAAAGCCACTCGAGGTGTGCTCTGATGCACCGGCGACTCTGGCCGAAGGGGCAGCACTCTGTGGTCCTCAGCCCCTCTGGTTCTGAGGGCACATAGCCTTCACCCACCAAAAACATGGTTTGTTGAGGCTAGAGTAAACTGATTGCAGCTTCTAAATATAGCTATGTCTGTGCCTGTTCATAAAAATTTGAGCCTATTGGAGCTGAAAAGTTACTTGGGTAGGTTTGTATAGCACACATGCATACAAATTTTTCACATTTTCCAAGTGGTTTGCCAGATGGCACCCTGCTTAGAGATTCTGTCATTAAGTTTTTAAAAATCTTTTATTTCCTACCACTCACAGTTCATGAGATACATAAGAGAAAGATGTTTCTTTACCATGACACTTGTCAAGCATTTTTCTGAACAGTAACTAAAGAAGAACATTGATAACGCTGCAGTTCAGTGTCTATTGTAGTAGACATTGCTCAAGGTCGCACCCAGTGGACAGTAGGATGGTTTGCCTAGCACACGCTGTGCCAAAACACATTACCCAGCAAGTTTTGTTTGCTTTGCTTTTAGCTCTACAGTAGTACACCAAAAGGATTTCAGAATTAACTAGTGGCCTGCAAGCTTTGCTAGCCATTAAAGTTCATAGATTATTGCAGGCACTGTTCTTGAGCCAGTTGTTATCACTACACTTTGTAAATACATTAGAATAACAAGAAAGGTTTCAAGGAAGTCAGCATGAGCACAGCTGGGATCACTCCTGGGGAGGGAGGGAAGGAAGACCTGTTTGCCCACCTTCCGTGGGCTACTGCTACAGCCTACAGCTCCTGCTATTGCCAGGAAAACAAACTACAAACAGAGTGACTGCACGTTTATGTCATTATGCCATTAATTTCAGAGAGTTCAGTCAGTTAGAAGAGACTTAGCTGAAAAGTAAAATTACTGAAAAGAAAATTGGTTCTGTTTTACCTCAAACCAGGACAGTTAATTCAATAGTGTAGTGCTATGGCACTTAGCTTTCCTTCAGAATTGTCGCTTGCATTTCATCTAGGGTAAATCATCAATATTAGAAAATGTTCAATTGCAACCGGTTCCCAAGAAATCCAAGAACAGGTTTTATTTTTGATGTTTTTGTAGCAGAAATGCAGATATTCCCTTACCTTCAAATTTTACTTTCCTGTTTTCTTCGTGGAATTTCTCTCATCATTTTTCTGCTCTCAGCCTTGCTGCCTACAGGATGCTGGTAGAGATGAGATACACATCTCATCCCGGTGTCATAAACAAAATGAAAATAAATACTGCTTATCACTTGCTCTCGGTCTATTTTCTTTCTCATTCTGTTGCTTCTCAGTGTAATATAGCATTACACCCATTTCTGCCTGTACAGGAGTCATGGACCAAATTTCCATTCTAAAATGGGTGTGAATTTCAAATTCATCCTATACGTGCACAACAGTTAGGAAAAGGAGATTTATACAATTATCCACAAGTGTTTTTCTGTAATGGACTAGGACCAAAAGAAATTAATTAGTATCACTCCTCTACCTGGATTATATTCAGTAGGATATAGAGTGGGGAAATCACATGATAGATAATTTAATGTTTTCATAGGGGTCAGGGTTAGAGAGAGGGTTCATAGTACAAAACCAAAATGCTCAATACTACAGACAGTTTAAAAGCTGTGCTTGATTGGATGTACTGATATTTGAATTCGGTTCTTAAGATTTCTAATTTTCTATTTTAATTGCAAAATAAGAATACAATAATGGGGGTTTGTTGATAACATTTTCACAAATGACGGAGAATGTAATTTTTTTTTGTTTGCTCGAGGCAGAATGAGCAGTCCATTCTTTTGCTTGACCTCTGTATATCTGGAGAATATGTAAACATATTGAAACTTTGTTGTGTTCTACAGTGAGGGAATGAAGTGCATCGATTGCTTGCGATTATTAGCTAGAGTGGGATAAGCCTTCTCCTTATTATGCAGATTAGTGAAGCTCTCAGTTCCAACATATTGTACAGATGCAGGAGAGCAGCTGCTCTTACAGATGGCAAGTACACAGCTCCATTAGTATGTATCTATTGTCTGCTCTTGGCTTGCTCAGAGGATGGAGAGGATGGGTAAAGAGGAATTGTTACACAGTGAAATGTAAAGAACACACACTCTTAAAAATCCATACCCAAGACACTATTTACACAGCGGGGCAGACAGCAATCAAATTAAAAATCTACCCTAAATAAGGACTTCTGTATGTCACAATTAAACTTCTACAGTTTTAAAACAGACTAACTAAAATCAAGGAGCAGAATTCAAATTTCACAACTAAGTGGTATTAAATACAGAGAAATCCTGGGAGGTTCATTGAAAATTTGGTCATGTATTTGGCCCATCCAAAGCTTTCTTTAACAGCACCTCCCCCCTCAAAAAACACCTCACTACCCCAAAGAACAAATCCTCGCTTATTTTGCATAACATAAAAGACAGAAAAGCAGAACTGTGCTTCATTTATTAAACTTTTCACCATCAGAATATAGCATTTCATGCAATTTTTTTGCATTAATGAGAGCTGAAGCAGCTAAATTTAAGTTAGTATAGACAGCATTGATTGTGCATCTATGTCAATTATTCTTTGCGAAAATGCTAAGCAGAACATTAGTTAACCATGTGGTAATTTTTAATGTGGTGAACAATTCCTGAGGAAAGATATATCTACAGACTGACTGCTGAAAGTAGAGTCTAGTAAAGGACAAGTATTTATCACACAGTCTGTTGTTGGATGCACAAATTATGGTTGCACCAGCAGGTTTCATGATATACTTAACATACAGTTTATTTGTATTTCATACAGAGATGACTTACAGTGGAAAAGGGTGGTAAGGTACAAACGAAGAAGGTGGTAAACCCGAAATTACAGTCTCATTCCAATCTGAAAGTCTGGGAAGCCAAATATGCCTAACCAAGTGCACGGGAAAGCACAGATATGTAAATATATAAACAGACCATCAGGTCCATATAACATTTAGGAGGTACGTGCCCTTAGTGACAAACCTTTTACTCAAGGCAATCTCTAAAGATGACTTGCCTACGAGCAAAGTCAATTATATCTGTTCTCATGACATGCAGGGCCTGGAGATCAGCTGCACAGTGGCTGGGCTGTGAGGTGCCCTTGCTGCCCTTCAACGCAAAGTCTGGGGTCCTCTGTGTTCAGGGAGAAACGGCATAGATTTTGCAAGTAAACTACTAAAGGGTAAGACCAAAGCAAAGTGCCATTGGCTTTCCCCCCTCACCCATCCCCCTCCACGGTGGTGGAATTGCAATTAGTCATTTTATTTCGTTTTGGCTTGGAGACCTGCAATCTTCACCCAGCTGCTGGTTGAAGCTGCTGTATTTGCTTGCATCCTTCCTCTGAACTTCATCCAGAAAAAAAAAAACTTTGTTAAAAACATTGAGTGAGCATTCTGTTTCAAAAATGTAGTTGATTTTTTACAAGAATGTAAAAACACAAACATGAGGTATGAAAATGATAGGGGAAGAAGCCTGTTTTGGGCTGGCCAACAGCAGAATACTTTTCTCCCAGAAAACCCGAAAATATAATTTAATTTTCTTAGCGGTTTGGGGTTTTTCTGTGAACAAAAGTGGTGTCAGGCAATCCAAATGTGCATCTGCTCTTCTAAGCTTGATCCTATCAAACTGCACATTCGGGGAGAGGATGTACTGCTTCCCTTGAAGTCTTACTTCCTAACTAGCTATAGATTTACTTAAGGAAGTCGGAGGTTTTGGTTGATGAGATGAAAATTTTCAGAAAGTTGAATAACAGGTCTTTCCTTCTGACCGCAGTGATTTTGATTTCTGCCTAACAGAAGAGAGTAGATACACCAGGGCACTATGGTGGCTTTCCTGCTCTATCTGCTCACAGGCAGTCCAAAGATAAAAGTTGAAAGTTTGTCCAGGCACTCATGCTGTGCACTCTGAGTCTAAAATAAAATTAAGGCAGTTTTGAGCCTCTGGGCAAGGCAGATATGCAGAGCATGGATGCTGAAGTCTCTTCAGACAACGAGCTGTGTGAGCATCACCATGTCAGGCAGCATCTCAGGCAGCCCCTATGGGAAACTCCGGTGTCTGGAGATCTATAGATTAGCAGTACATTCAAATTAATCTTGTATCTGGTCTCACAGATTAAATGGATACACTTGAAGGATTTTGTTTTGAATGAGTCTTACAGGATTTGGGCTTAGATGAGAGCAGAATTTTTACTTTCCTCTCAAACGCATCCTGTGCATCTGAGTCCACCGAACGCAGCTCAGTCTGAGGGGAACCGTGCAGTCCCATCAGTCCCCCTCTTCCTGAGGGGTATTGTTTCTATGTTAATCCAGTCAAAAATAAATCCCCAAGTATCAGGAAAACTAATTTTGTTCCTATAGCTTTGTTTTCATTATTAGTGATAAAGATACATACAGACAATATGATCATCATACAAAGGTAACACATAGTTTGGGAAGAAAAAACCTATGGTGGCCTACTTGGCTCCAAGTGTTTCCTAGGTCATTCATTTTCTTCTTCCTACTTGGTTTGGTTTTTTTTTTAATCTTTGCTGAACTGTTTTTTTCAGGTTAATAGCACCTAAAAGTCTGTCCTTTCTTCACAGCTTGTGACCATAAATTCCAGTACAAAGTCCTGAGACCATTGCTTAATATAAAGAGAACATTACCCTTCTGATACTTTTCTATTTGGTAGTTTATCTGTAACAAAATGTACAGATTACCTAAAACACATGAAAAAGAGCAATGCTTCAAATTGTGAATTTGAGGGTTTTCCAATGCTATTTGTGATTAAGATAATTTTGTCAAAACCCATTATGCCTTAAGAGATATTTGAATTGAATTTCAAGATTAAGTCTCCAGATGCCTTCAATATGAAAAAATTGGGAAAGGCAGAGATCTATCTTGGTTTATTCTGCATTTAGAGGGCTTTAATTCAACCCATCTCTAATCGTAACAACCAGGACAATGCCTGGTTTTTATCTTCTGACACTGTAGCTGGGTTCGGGTTTTCATTTCAATACTGTGCTCCTAATATTCCAGAGTCTATACCAACATAGTGCCACTTTAATTTGCAAATTTTTAATAGTTATGGTCAGGACAGTAATGGTTAAGAATCAGGCAAGCATAGAAGGAGAGAGATATTTTCATCAGCACAGCACAAAAAGAGTAGCAGAATCTCTGCCCTGAAAAGTTTGCCATACTAAACCTGCTAAACACAAGCAAAGTACAAGCAGAATTGGGTTTTATGGGTGTAGGAAATCAGAATTCTTTTTCCTGGATTCTGTTGTTCTATGAATCTAGAACCTGTTTTTTGAGATACAAAAGATGATACTACAAATCTCTGTGGGATTTTTTTTTAATCTATTGTCTCGCCAAAACCAATTTGTGCAAAAAATAATGACCTAGACCCATATCATTATCCTATCAGGGAGACAGAGTAACAGGCTGCTAGTGCAAAACGGCAAATAGAGACAACTTTTGCCAAAATCTCAATGCAGTGCTCTAAAATGACAGCTTGTGATAAAGTATTTTCTATTGATTTAAAATAAAAATCTAATAAAATGGAAATCTTATAAAGTCATATCCCTTAAAAATGAAATCCATAAATAACTAATTTGACATGTATCTTAATAATGGTGTTAAATATATACATGCATAAATACACTTTCTCACTTTATGTATGCAATAGTTCACATATTGTTCAAGAGACCATGGAAAATACATAGAATATTATTTTTGAAAGATAAAAGGCTTTTCTGATGTTGCTCAGACAAACCCACTTTGCATTCCTATTTGTAAATGTGGGATACGCACAGTCAACTTCCTGGAGTTTACAGCTTTCCAGAAGAGACCTTCATGTTTGAAAGCCATGCATGAAGCAAGATTTGATGACAAGGAGTTCAAGCTTTCTGAATTAAATCTGCTGGATTTTAAGTGCTTGATATGTCCCCTACCAGGGAAGAAAGAAAAAAAAAAAAAAGGCTGCATTTCATTATGTGTGATTGTGTTTTTAAAAAACTAAAGCAAAGAACTTTCAAACCAACTTTTAATATGAGGAAGTCATGCAATGCAAATGGTCATTATTTCCAATGTCACATGTTACTCTGAGGTTGGATGGGCTTTACAGATATTTGTGCTCCATGATGCAAGAATATAAAATCTTAAAGAGACAGACCACAGTGTACTGTATTTTTTCCTATTGAACTACTTTATACAGTAAAAACATATTTAATATGGAAAAAGTTAACAGAGAAAAACATCTTCATCTCCCCATTGGCTATCTTCAGACAAGAGCTGTTCTTTCAGAGCTTTTTCTACCCTTTCTGTCTGTTATATTCAGTCAATTAGGGTAAAATTTCTGGTTTGGGCTTAAACATTTTCAAAGAGCATCCATCTAGCATAGAAACTCCCTGTCACAGGTATCATAATGGGCAATAATTTAGGGTTCATAAAAAGATGTAGATCTGACCTACATAATACACTCATCCATTTCTGGCACAGTTAGTAGAGCTGACTGTAAATACTTTTCTCAAACTTCAAAGCTTTCCCAAATTTCAGAATTTTTCCTGTCTCACACCAGAGAAAACTTCTCAAATTCCTTTTTCAAAGGAGACAATAATTTCCAAGGCTTTTTAAAAACCCTCTTACCAGTGGATTCGCATGAGATGGGGTAGAAGACGACTGAAGATTGTGTGAGGACAAAAATCTTCTGAAAAAAAAAAAAAAAAAGAAAATATATAGATATATTCTAGACTATTCACTACCTAAAAGTAACTCCTTGGGCCTGTGTGTGATGAAGAGAATGTGTCCTTCCAGAATGCCTCAGAAGAGGTTTAGTCAGAACTGATCTGGAAGAATGAGGACCCCTCAGAACAGAGGTGTGATCTTCCAGCACAAGGCTCTGGTGCTTCAGCTTTTGGCAGACCTGAAGACAGAAAGGGACTTCTCTGTGCTAGTGTAACTCACTTCTATTGATGGAAACAATCCACAATTCAAGGGAACTGGAAAACAAAAAAGTACACCTAACAGCTGGGCCAAATTCTTCTACTGAAATTAAAACTTCCCACAGCTCTTCAAACAATAGTCCTTATGTACCAAAACCTGTTGTATCATGCATGATTTTCAGTGCAATGTCTCCATGCTGCATAAACCTTACATTTCCACAATTCTTTCCCTGATGAGGTTAGTAAAATAATTTATGCGAAATAAATGAGAAAACAGAAAGGTCAATCAGGGTACATAAACTACAGGAGGGGGTTGCTGGTTTTGTTTTGTTTTGTTTTCTTCCTCCAGACTACCGTTTAAATCTCTAGATATCAAGAATGCTTCAGAGAGATAGACAACAGACAACAATTGAGCTGAAGTTAGATGCCCTTAAGATTTCAGAACTCCTCTATTTTAAACAAATTACTTTCAAGACAAATCCTGTCTAAACAAACAAAATTTTAGAGTTTAAAAAAAAATCTTTTGCTGCGTGTCATCAGATGTCTTCAAGTATTCCACGTAAAGAAAAAAAAGAAATTAAAATTCAGCTGTAGATAATGGAAGTTTTTTTCTTTTTAAAACAACATTAAGAAATTATAACTAAGACAGAGGTACCTAGCCCAAACATCCAAAACTTAGTAAATTCAGCTAATTTTGTATTTAAACAGCAATATTTGCAATAATATGACAGCCACAGCTGAAAGAAATCACGAATTATATGAAGCATGAAAATGCTCTGTAGTAGGCTTTGCATCTTTGATTATTTACTTTTTATTTGTGGACCTTAACAGAAAGACTTCTGCTTAGAAAACAAACTCTTCTAAAGCCTGAAAATTATCAATTTTCAGGGCATCTCCATGATGGTTCCATTTTGCATCAACCAGAATTTCAAAATTTTAGTAGTAACATGTAAGTCTCTTTAAGCTGATAGGCATCTCATAGTACATTTAGGCTACAGAAGCTGGAAGTACAAAGTACTTCTCTCTTTGCACAAGTGAACCTTGAGTGAATAGATAAGCAGCAAAATATCTTCCTTATGCGGTAAAAAGTGGCCATTACTGGCTGGAACACTTAGCTGGTATGTTTTCTTATGATTCCCACTGTTCCCATTCTTTGATGTAAAATAGAAAATGAAGGTGATTCTAAGTGGGGAGATAATTCCTTAAAGCCGCAGCTTTCATTCTCAATTTGCTGTAGATATTTTAAAAAAGTATATGCGTGTTAGTTATAGTAGAAAACCCGTACGATTATAGGTGATGTGTATGCCCATTAAGTGTTGCTTATGTGTATATATTTTCAAAATACTGTAGGAAGTTTTTGATGTATTTAGTAAGGCAGTTCTGTAACTAAGACTTGGGGCTGGAGCTCGGGAGATGGGAAAGTGAATGAAGCCTGCCTTGATCACTGCCTCTCCTTGCTTCTGCGTCCAGTAGTGAAGTGGAAATACCTCTTCCCACCTTGTTTGTTTAGCTCTTAAACTCTTTGGGACAGGTATTTTCACCATAGCACTATACCACTATCTCCTCTGGGGGCCCTATGTATTGTTCTGTTGCAAATAAACAATGCACTATTGAAAATCAGTCTTAACAAGTGATAATTTGTGCTTGTGCCTACTATGATTCCCTTGTAGCCCGGGTGAGCCCTCACAGACTTGTGGCTGCCAAGCAGAAGTCAAAACACCTCCACATGGCACCGCCCGCCAAACTGCAAGACCAGAAAGGTCTGTGGCACCCTAGAAAGGGAGCTACTGAACAACAGAGGCCAGTCAGAAGAGAAAACTTAGGAAAATAAGCATTTATGCTCCCTGCCAGCTGTTCTTGTTGGAAGCCAAGAGTGGTTTCCACAAGGCACACTCTAGCTGGCTGGGGAGGGACGGGCAAGCAGGGGAGGAGAGGGAAGGTGGCACCAGACACCAACCACTACCCAACTTTCCCTTCCCATCCAGACCTGTGATTCTGCTATTTTTCCATGTACCTGAGGCACATCGCAGACAGGGATGTCCATAGCTGTTGGTCCAACCCTACAAGCAGTGACCTGTCTTCTCCCAAATCTTGCAGGCTCCCTGCGTTTTCCTCTCTCTGAATAGAGGG
The DNA here is from genome assembly GCA_017639485.1 of Pluvialis apricaria. Classification (NCBI taxonomy): domain Eukaryota; kingdom Metazoa; phylum Chordata; class Aves; order Charadriiformes; family Charadriidae; genus Pluvialis; species Pluvialis apricaria. The sequence goes on along the minus strand of CM030011.1, from coordinate 56,827,218 downwards.
GTTCAGCTTCCAGCAAGATTTCCCTTGACAAGTAAAGCATTGCTAAGCACGAAACACTTCTTTCCCTCCTCTGTCAGTCAGCACTGCAGGTTCTCAGCAGTCAGACACTCGAATCCTACAAAAGAAGATGTGCCGGGAGCATGTTCTCTTTCCCAAATATTATTTTTAAGACATCTGAAGCAACACACCTCTCATCTTGTCACCAGAAGTGAGCTCGCAGCTACTGAAAGCCTGCCTTTTCCCCTAACTTTAGAATATAGGTTGTATAATAATTTTGAAATACCAAAAGAAAGCTCTGCACAAACATTTCCTGCTCCAAACAGTTGTAACCTATATTGGATCGTATCAGCAGAAATTCAGTGGTACGCATTCCAAGAGCCAGACTGTGTCCAAATTAGACAGTCCATCAACCTGATCTTGGTGCTGCATGTGTTACTGACTGGACAAATCAGGTATTGGTGACACCTGCTGATTTTACACCTGGGAAAGGAGATATAGACAGATAGATATAGATGTGGAATGATAAAGGAATGATATATAGATATATATAATGATGTGGTCCTTAACAAGAGGTTGTTTTTCCACCTCCATCAGGACAAGCCTCTACAGAGACTTGCAGCATTTCCCTGAGCCAGCAGCCACAGATGTTTCTTCTGGGCTTGATAATGAGACCTCGACTCTGTTTGCATCAATGTGTCTTCTTCAGTCAGGATAAAATTCCCATCGATGTCGCGTCAATATTAGTGGGGACTGCAGTTGCCTTAGAAATACCCAGAGTAAAGCTATATCAGAGCTTGACTCTCACTAACTCCTTACCCAGTCACACACGTGCAGATGCTTGGGCAAGAGGGAGGGAGAAGCACGGGCAGAACAGTATCTTATACCATATGTTATCACCATCCCTACGAAAAAGGATTTCTGACCATTTCAGTGAAAAAAAAAAGAAAGACAATCGCTTATACCAGTAGTGCGATAAAACTACTTACAAGGTACAGCACTCTGAACAAGTCTCCTCTAACCTCTCACATCAGAAGAGTTTTACTCGCTTAGAGGTTTAAGCTTGAAAGACCAAATTGTCCCCTAAAGTCCAGGGCCTTTTATATAAAGTTTATCTATCCTTCTATATAAAGTTCAATTAAAATGCTTCTTCTAAGTGAAGTGCTTCCACTCTGCTTGTGTGTGCTTTACCTGCATCACATTTGCAATGGAAGTGACATTCCCAATATCCTGAAAACCACCACAGAGAAGTAGATCCATTAGTGTGTCAGAAGAGCTCCTTTACTTCGTCTCGCCCCCATATGTAACAATTTTGACCCTTGTATCGTATGACATCATATCGCATCATGTTTACATCCAGAGGGTCAGCAATAGTAGGCACACAAATATTTCGGTGCCCATCGTAGTTTGGTTGTTTTTTTTCCTAAAAGAAACAAATGGGGAAAAAAGTTCTGTGCGGTGGAAGCAACACTTGGAGGAGTAACATGATTGCTCAGTGTATGTTCCCCTAAGTACAGTATTAGGGACCTTTATACATGAGTTACTAACTTAAAAATCTTGAAAACCACACCCAAATTAACTTTTACAGTTTAGCTCGTGGTATGAAGGACCGACATAAAGCCCAACTGTGAGATCAGTAACCACTAGGGTGTCATTAGCGTCTTGAAACGACCAAAAAGAATTGATGATTTTGTGAGTATCATGCAAAAAGGAAGAATCCTGCTTGAATTACTCACATAACAGATGTTTGCTAGGATCCACCATGCAGCCTGCATACACAGTTATGCTAATTTGGCACTGTTTCCCTTCAAGTTAGCTCTGAGTCATTAGAGCACGCAGCTAGTAGGTCCTTCTGTCTAACTAATAATTGCCTATTATTGATATTAATTAACATTTTTTGCACCTTCCCTCGGTTTTGACCTACTATCCATTGGTAGTCTAATCACAGTGGCCTATTAAAAGTCAAAATACGGAGGCCTATAGCAGTCACGAGCCATTTATCAAAAAGCAAACAAGGCCAATTAAACAGGCAGCCAGACAGTTGTCTTGATTTGCCGCTGACTGTTTCTTGATCACCATTATAAATTGCTAATCGGGCAGAAAGTGCTAAGCAGTGCATCTGCAGGGGGTGGTTATTGCTCATTCCCTGCCTGGTGACAGGTGAGGGAGGCTAGTGATGGTCTTATTGATGTGAAGTGCCCATCAGTTGGTAGTTATTGTTAAAGTTCATGATGCTACAGCTGATCCTTTCCTGCTGAGAGTCAATCAAATTAATTAGTGCTAGAAATTCTTCTGTATTATTCTAACACAGAAATACAGAAGGAACATATTTTAATTTAGTTCTAGAGGCACTGGGAAAAAAAAATCTCCATGTATTACGGAGTGGTGGCATAAAAAAAAAAAAAAAGAAAAAAATCAAATATTGCTTCTTCCATTATTTTATAATAAGGGCTGCGGCTAAAGGTTTTTATAGCCACAGATCAAGAGATCATAATAGAAGCATATTGACAGATTTTTTTTCTGCAATACTCCAAGGAACTGACTGTAGCAGGAAAATATATCAAAACCTTATCATCAGAGCTGAGATCTTCTGTGAAAAATCAATAAAGAGTTATACATGGTTTGAGTTTAAACAGTTCTCTGTAGTCATTTAAACATAGTGCATCTGTGCAGCTTTTTACCTCTAGAGACTGGTGTAGCCTAGCAACTGCAAGGCTTAAACCGATTAACTACAAATGAAGTACTGTACGCCTATCAAAGCAATTGCTCATGGTTGCCTTTGTTGCAGGGGCTGAGCTAATTGAACATGATACAGTATGAAGATAATTAACACCCATGAGTTTGTTAATTGCCTGTTAGCATTACAACACAGTCTCTGCGTTTCTTTTTAACTTGTTCTTCTGCAGCATCTTCCTCCCTTAAAAGGGTGCAGGACTCATTTAGCTGGCAATGATATCTTATAGTTTATTAACCCTTTTCAAAGGGAAAAAAATAACCCACATGTAGTAATGAAGCAAATGTATGCTCTTGTCAAACACAAACTCCCACTTAGTCCAAGCAATTTACAGGGAGAAGAAATTTGGTTTACATAGACTGTACAAAATATGTTTATTTTCAGGGGTAATTTATTTCAAGCAATTTAGCCATTATAAATGCTTTAAAATATCTTTTGTGGGCTGCTTTTATGACTCAGCTGCTCTCCCTTCTAAACTGAACGATAAATGTCTTTTAGGGTTGGAATATTAATTGAAGGCAGCATCTGGTCAGCAGCTGACCTCCCATACTTGTCTTTGTTGACTACCCAGTTAAAACTAACAGCTTATTTGCTTTATTTACCAGCTTCTCTTTCCGTTCCGGGGGTGGAGGGCTAAGCTTAATTTTATTTATGCCAAAAGGTAGTGCCAACTCATATAAAATAAAATTGATTTTCCACAATCTATTAATCTGAAATAGATTTAATCTGAGCAAATTCTTTTTAAATTGGTTATTGTGCTTGGGAAAGTATTTCCTTTATTATACTATCTTCTGAATTTGTGAAGAATGCATATGAAAGCTCATAAAGACAATGTAATGCGTGCAATATAATTATATAGGACATTTCCTTATAAGGAGGCAATGCTTAAAGCAAAGCAAAATATAAGCAAAACAGACAAAAAAATAGTAGCATTTGGTTGCCATAGGCAAGTCTCCAATATTTAAGCTCTACTTTTCCAACACTGAATGTAAATGCCTTGGTTGTGTCACAGTTGTTTAGAGTAGATTTTCTTAAATGATCTTGGGTTTCTGAGCTGTTACTGTCATAGTTAATACTTGCAGAGAAGCTGTTCCCTTGAGGAACACTACTAGTGCCCAATTACAAGTTCCATCATCAATCATAAGTATTATTTATTCAGCAAAATGAATTGCTAATTAATAACTGATGAGCATTATGGCCTTGAAGTCTGTAACACTATTAATTACCTTGGCAATTGGGATTCTGCTGGTGAAGGACTACCATGCACATTTTCTCAACAATTAGTACAGCGAGATTACAAGGTGCATACCTGCTATGATAACAAGGGGGTGATGATCTCTAAGGCTTTTAGAGGGCCATGTAGTTTCTGTGAAGAATAAACAAGATTACAGCCCTACAGCGCCAGACTGTATCCTTAAAATTGTTCAAAAGACAAAGAGAAAACTATTTCGTACAATCTGTCGACTGGAATATTTGGCATCGCATCCTAAAACAAGTGTTCCTGCGTAGAAGCAATGTGGTAGCAGTATGCTCAGGGTAACGCTGCTGCCTTGCGCTTGGTACCCCACGGCTGTTTGGCTGGTGCGGCATGCTGTGATTAGTACACTGACCTGCGACTTTAGACCTCTAGCAACTGCTACCTACACGGTCTCATAGTGGTTACACATTAACATCACTGTAAAAGTGAATATTTAATGGGAAAAGAAGATTACTATCTACAAAAAGAGCCGCTTTTTTGGTGACTTCAATATTCACAATGCTGACGCTAATGTCGCTCTACAAGTTGAAGATTTACTCTCAGTCCCCCTCCCAGCCACCTTCTGCTTTCTTTTCTACTCCTGTGCCACCTTGAATTTTGAGTGTTATTTCCTTGGGGCAGAAACTGGATTTATATTTGTTTGTGAAGTATCCAGACTATCTATGGAGCTGTACAAAAAACTTGAATATTGCCCAATAAACTGCAAGACTAAGATCAGCTCCCACCACAACGCCAAGATTTGTTTTCTGATTGTCAATAAAAAAGTTAAGCTATTGAAGAGCTCAGCTAAAATCCCAGACTAAGTGATAGCTGCACAGTGATAAAGACCAAAATTATTATTGTGGAACAACAGAGGACTCTAATGTGGTATACGCACTATAAAAACACAATTTCCAGCTGCAATACAAAAGCAAAGCCCTATATGAAAGCCATCATATTTGCATCTGTTTTCTTTAAAGTGCTGAAACAGGCTAGAGGATGTTGGAAACATGTGCTAAGTCTATTTTTCTGTACAGCTTTGATAGCAGGCTGGTGGCCAGCCCCTATTGCCATTTTAACTCCTTACCCCAAGGTTAAATTTTGCCTTCATCAAACAATAAAACCAACAGCAGGTTTTGTACTATGCAGCAAGGAGCTGTCGCCATCCCATCAAGAGGAGGATGTTTGTTGCAGTTATCCAGCATAAAGCCAGTAATGCACACTCATAACGGCGAGGTAATCAGCTTTGCTGGAAATCTCGACGTACGGGATGATTTTCAAATAGCAAAACAAAAGCCCACTAACTTGGTCTCGTTCATCACTGCAACTATCTTTATAGGAAACTTTCCACAGTTTGAGCCTAGATTTTCTGATTTGTGTATGAAATAAGAGATAAATATGCTCCTTCCTGATAAATTACACAGCAACAGCTTTGTAAAGAGAAATCTCCTGTCTGCCATGGCTTACACATACACAATTTTGTTTCAAGACGGGGACTTCTTTACCTTTTCCTCCTAAACCCAACCGTTTCTACTAAATGTCAAGTCACTTTTTGTCTCTGTGTTGGCTGTAAAAATCAAACAAAATACTTTGCCTAGTGATTCTCTTTAAAAATATGTATATATGAAAAGTAGAATATGGAGAAAAACTTTCTTGCTCATGAAAACTGCCTTCATACAAAATATAACGCATTACACTTAAAAGGAAAACTGGTAGTATTTACAGTTATCCTACTAATTGTAAAGTCTGCTTGGATCCATTTTTCTTATGTTGAATTTTGTGAGGTAAAGGGAGGAGAGTGCCCTGTGCTCCAGAATTAGGCCACTGCCTCACAGACCACCACCATTCCCAATTCAACAATTTGGGAATCAATTTGGAAAGGCTTCGCTAGAGGAAGTCTTTGATCATTGTATGTTCATTTTCTCTTGTGCTCTGACGTAAAACAGCCCAGGTAAAGATGAGACAACTTCACTGATAGAGGGTATGAACACAGCCTGTGCCAGGTTTTGTTCTCTCTACCCAGAACAGTCCTCCACTGCTTTTTTGGCAGGCCCTATGCTGTCTGACACCCTGACATATCCGCACATCATGACAGCATGCCATAAAAACAAAAGTCTGGAAGCAAAACAGCTTTAACAATATTTGGCCATCTGGCTTCATTTGTTTTAACTTGGGATCTGGAGAGTGTGAGGGACCTTGGCTGTGATCTCCTGGGGTCTGGCCCAAACCTGGGGCCACTGCTGGGAAGCTTCCCCAGCAGCTGAGTCCCAGTCCCAGCCTGACACACAACGCCTCTGTGCCTATGGGTCCTGAGGACTCCTGAACAGGCCAGGTGCCTTCTTCTAGTCCTAGTGTGCCTAACTCATAGAGGAAATTAAAAGTATATGTGTGTATGTATATACATGCATACACACATAGTACTGGAGCACTGCATCCAGCTCTGGAGTCCCCAACAGAAGAAGGATATGGACCTGTTGGACTGAGTCCAGAAGAGGGCCTCGAAGATGATCAGAGGGCTGGAGCACCTCTCCTATGAGGAGAGGCTGAGAGAGTTGGGGTTGTTCAGCCTGGACAAGAGAAGGATCCAGGGAGACCTTATTGCAGCCTTCCAGTACCTAAAGGGGGCCTACAGGAGAGCTGGGGAGGGACTTTTTATCAGGGAGTGTAGTGATAGGACGAGGGGTAATGGTTTTAAACTGAAAGAGGGTAGATTTAGATTAGATATTAGGAGGAAATTCTTTACCCTGAGGGTGGTAAGGCACTGGAACAGGTTGCCCAGAGAAAGTGTGGATGCCCCATCCCTGGAGGTGTTCAAGGCCAGGCTGGACGGGGCTTTTATCAACCTGCTCTAGTGGGAGGTGTCCCTGCCTATGGCAGGAGGGTTGGAACTCGATGACCTTCAAGGTCCCTTCCGACTGTAACCATTATATGATTCTATGATATATATGTACATGTGTTTTGGAGTGTGCCACTGACTCCTGAACAGCACCTACTGATAGAGCAGGTTGTGAGCAGGAGCATCACAGCACACATCAAACAGCAACCATGTTGCTGCATTCACTGCATGTAAGCACATGGGGACATATGCTGTAGAGGGGCAGGTGTGTGGCTTGGGGCAGAGGCAGGCTGGAGAGACTGGCTCTGTGAAACCTGTGGGGTAAGTGTGGCACCAGAGCATGCTCTGCATGAAACACCGCAGGGAGAGCCCCAGCCTTGAGCAATAAAACAAACCAGCCCCTACCAGTTAGCCAGAAGACTAAGGCTCACTGCACAGACCACAAAGATCAGATCTGCACTTTTTCACTCCTAAAACAGAGTATACGCCTTTGCTAGAAGAGAGCCCTGAAATGCACTAAGGGAACTACCACAGAGTTGGCTCAGGCAAAGCTGTCCTGAAGCCAAATCACTCTAAAGCATCATTATCTTTTCAGAAAACTATGTTAGAGCAGTGCCAACAGGAACCCATAAACTCGTTCAAGATACAAAAAGCTGTGATACATTTTAGCTGATAACAAAAAAATATTTTTTTTACTCTTTACTAAATATTGCAGGAATCTGTAAGTTGACAACGTTTGCTGGAAAATGCTGTACAATATTCTGGGATAATATTGCTTGAAAAGATGAAGTGGTTTTGCTCTCTCTCCAGTTGCACTTCCTTTGGATAAAGGGAAGTAATCATTTAAGACATTGGTGACATTATTTGTAATGTTTAATCCTCGAAATATCCATGTCTGGCGAAAAAGCCTGTGCTGAATTTTGCATTTCATTTTGAGAAACTTCTGTAGACAGCTCAAACCCCAGGAAGCATGTAAAGTTCAGAGTCAGAATTGCAGAATAAAGGGTACCATTTTACAAATAATACCTATTACAAACGTTAAAGCTGATGGAGCTTATCTTTTGTTTCTTTCAATTCCTGGCCAGTGCAGCATGTAAACTAATCGTGAGGTGTTCAGATTAATACCTATTCCATATTTCATAAAACATAAGGTAGCAGATTTTCTATTCCCTGATTGAAGTCAAAATAAAAAAGACAAACAGCAAAACTGCTTCTCAGTAAAATCACTCATTTGTTCAATTTCATCAAGCTGGTATTTGGTCCTCCAGAGACGTGCTCATCTCTAGAGAGTTCTTTTAAGAAGTTACCAAGGAAGTTAATGGAAGACTGAAGCTAATGGCACACTCCAGGGAAAAGAAACTGGAAAATTGTGTTCTAAAAAGCAGCATGAGCTGTTTGAGATACGCGTTGCAGAAGCCTTCAGCCCCCCTGTATGACTTGCAAACACGTTTCACTGTGAATTTTCATTCCCTTCTTCAATCAACTTTCTTTTTGCCAAAGTCCTCCTCATTTTAAGCTATCTGCAGCAATGTGTTTATCTGGATTCAACAATGTGTCTGCTTAGCACTGTTTACAACAAAAGTCTGGTTTAAAAATAATTTGTATTATATTATAGACAGTAGGGCAGTTTACAATACTAGTCTAACATACAAGTTCAAAATTATAATTCTTGCCAAAAAGGAACATAAAGTCAAACAGACTTCACAAAACTGAATTTCCCATTTCCATTTAAGGTTTTTATAACTCAGGATTTTGTATGAGGTCATTTTGATGAACTCAGCAAACAACTTGGGCTTTCAATGAAGAGAGGCGACGTCTTCTGCGGTGAGCAGCAGCAAACCTAGGTCAGAATATACCTTTCTGAAAAGAGAACGTGATGCATACAGTCTACAGTTTGTTAAGCCCTGTACTGAACTGCTGAAGAGAAAAATTAGTAGAACGTAAAGGAAATAAGATGGAGTGCTGACTATCCGAAAAATGAGTAAAACTTATTTTATAACTAAAACTCAGTGTGGAACAATAGTGTGTAATGGATACAGTAATGGAGAAAGTGACAAAAGAATCCAGAACTCTAACAATTAATTGTACAAAAGAGTTACTAAAATAGAAACACTTTTCTAGGAAGCGGCAGGGTAGAGGAAGATGGGGAAAATATTTCATAGAGGAATACACAATCCTGAAGGGAACAGAAATGAGATTTTACAAGGCTGTTTGAGCTTATGTCAAACACAAGAACAAAGGAGCATAAACTAAAGCTAAGGGAAGGGTCAGACCCTCAAGGAATTTAGGCAGAATTTCTTCAGATAGGGAGTAGTGAATATATAGAATAAAAGGCAAAGGGTAGCAAGAGAGGAAAAAGATACCTCAAAACTATTTCAAATGGTTATAAAACAGGACCAGAACTCTACAACCAGTGAGAAGCATTATAGAGCAAAATTGCTAACAGGGGAAAGAGAGGTAAACGGTCAGGCTTGTTTCCTTTAAGGCTTATTTTCTGTTTTTCTCCCTCACAAATGCAAGGTGAGTGCTGCAGAAGCCCCACATGACAAAGAAATATACCATCACATCACCAGCAAGACTTCTGGCCACCCAGACCCTGGTGACTTTGTGTTCTTACTCAAGAACCCCACCTTTATGGAAAATTGGAGTCCTCAGACCCCCATCAAGCTGCCAGCTATCTCCAAAGCCGCCTAAAATCCATAGATGCCTTCCATTTTTCAACACTGATTTTTGAAATGTCCCTAAAAAGTCTGCTTCTAGGCAGGTCCTGACAATCTTGACAGGCTGAGAAGCCTACAGTCTGTCTCTCCCTATTCCTCATAGGGATCCACAAACAAGTTTTTATTCTGTTTACATCACCGTGATCTTGCAGCAGACCGGGAACATGCAAGTCAAGGACAAAATGCAAAGGGAGGAGACGGTAGCATTACTTCTCAAGGAAGACACCAAAGCAGGGAATGAAACTCAGCTTTCACTCCTCCCAGCAGGTGCCTGTGGGCTGTTTGGGTTTGTTCTTGCTGCTCTCCAGACCAAGAAATTTAATTTTGTCTCTACAAACTTGAGGAGTTTCTACCACGGAGTGCAAAGTTCCTGCACTCAAACCCCTCCTTCAGCAGCAACGAGCTCTCCTGGAGAACAAGATGCCACCCAGAACCCTTCCCCCAGGAAGGTTTTTAAGGAAACAGGTTCCCCCATGCCAGGTAAGCACAACAGACACTGAGCTTTCACAAAAGGGGAGGCAACTATCACCTTGCTCAGGCGCACCTGGGGAGGAAGGCTTTCCTTCTGCCTGGCTTGAGAACAGGGTGGCCGTTCCCTGGAGAGCTTTTCTGTGTCCGAAGCAAAAGACGAGCACCTCCAGGGTACCACGCCTGTGGACTAAAGACGCTGGGGAGCAAGTCAGCCCCACTGGCACAGGCTGCCCGGTCAGCTGAGCTGTGGAGATGCCTCAATGGGTACCACCACCACAGCACAGCACAACATAGCATAGCGCGTCCCACATCCTGCACAGGGCTCCTGCAGCCCACTTGGGGCTGGTTGTGGTGATGCACTAACATTTAAGTATAAGAGACTTTGCTGTTCTGGTCCTCACTCCTAATGGGGATCAATCCCTTCAGACCAAAATCTTTGTTAGATGTTTACGCATCTCACTCCCACTAATTTCAACAGGGCTGAGTGGTCAAAGCTGCTTTGATGCCCTAGGTTTAAGCAAATTATGCATGTAAATGATACACATGAAAAAGTAAAACCACTGATAAAGGTGTATACTTCAGTCCCCTGGTTCTGGAGCTTCCTCGGCTGCGTGCCTGAAAACATTTTGCCCAGGCTAAACAATCTACAGGCAGCAGTTTGCACTGCTCCCCGCGGACAATCACTCAGCAGCCTAATATATTTCAGTAATGATTTTTTCCTAAGATTCAGCTTAAATTTTCTCTTGCTTAATTTCACCCCATCACTCTTAGTTATACCTTCCTGTACCATCCTAACTATTCTCTCTGTCTTTTTTTTTTTTTGGAGTTCAGGCTCCCTTCAAACTTATCTGTGTTTCCCATCAATCATCTTCTAGAAAAGTCATAGATATGGCACTTAGCTTTTTTTTTTAATCTTTCCTCATCATTTGGTCCTTTCTGCCCTGATTGCTTTGTTGCTCCTCTCACCTTCTCAACAGTTTGTCAATATTTTCGTAATGATGCTTTTTCCAGGATTTCATGCAATATTACAGGTGTGGCTTTAGACTGAAACCTACCAAGGCTATTGCCACTCTAATCTTTATACATAAAAGTCCAAACTGCATCGATCACTACCCTCGCATTCCCAATTCACTAAAGACACAGCACACCAGCAATAAATACTGTGGGTTGTAAGACCCAGTTTTCAGGAGGCCCCGGCTTCAAATGTGACACCAGCTTGCAAAAAAGCTAACACCAAGCTGTTTCCAAATCTGGTCCTTGTCTGCAAGCCTGCTGGGAGTGTGGTCCCAAATAAGAGCAATAAATGCTTAGGAAAAACAAATAAATTGGTTTTGAGCTTTTTCAGGAAATTGTCTGGAGCATCACCCCAGTCAAATTCAATCATACAATCCTGAGCAAATCCAGTGCAGCCCCAAAGACCCTTCAGCACACAAAGCGGTGACATTTTCACATAGGGAACCTTGTGCAAAAAGAAGGGAAGGTCCACTTGAAAAACTTCAGGGGTTGCTGTGGATTTTGTTTTTCACTAGGGAGGCTGGAGCTGGAGTACAGAAAGGGCAAACCTGTCATCTGTTAAACAAAAGGCCTAGGGGAAGCCAAGCCAAGCCTCTGAATCACAGTGATGCCAAAAGCCCCCCTGCTCCACAGGGCTCGGCCAGACTGCTACCAGCTCACCCACAAGCACAGGGAGACTGCCAATCCTGTTCCTTATCTTAGAGAAAAAGAATTGTATTCCCATCAACACAACTTTAATAAAATCATCCCATGTTATGCACTGGGACACAATAAATTATATTTTCAGTAAGTTCTGACAAGTCCCTCTTTGTACTGATAACTTCTTTCAGGAATTCACTCTCTGGCTCTCTTTTCTCTGCATGTAGCTTAAAAAATAGTATTTACCACATGACCATATAATATGCAGGGTGTATTCTGGGAGGTAGTGCTCATGTAATTCAACTAAAGAGAAGTGAAAAGATAAAGTTTAGTGCTTACCACAGTTCAGGCGGTAAAGTGCTAGCCCTCTGCTCACCAGGTATTCATATGCGACATAAGACAGCCACTTCATAGAGAGATACTACATTCAGTAATTATTCAGAGAAGAGAGAGGAGAGGAGAAAGAAAAAAAAAGAAAAAAAAAAAAAAGGAGTATTTAAGCTCCTTACCCTTAAATTAGCCCAGACCTGAGTAGTTGCATCTGAAATGAGTTAGCAAGTAATCCTGGCTCCTCCCTGCAAAAGGAAAAGAAGCATGTGAGCCCCCGGCCATGCATGGTTCTTTCATGTAGCTTTCAGAGCTACATAGAATCATCTGTTTCTTCATGTTTTGGTACTTTCCCAAAGACTTATCCCTCAGAGCCTGATCATCCTAACTAAAATCTCTCCAGTTGCATTTGCTACTCATGTCAGTAATACCCAAGTGATCAAAATCAGGTCTAAGGACTTACCTTACTTCATACTGAATGAAAGAAGAGGCAGTTTGTATTAGCACTGACTTAGCAGAAGACATTATGAAGAAAAATGTCTTTTCACACCTTTACTTAATTTAGTTTGTTTAAGTTTTGCCCACATGCAAAGTCCTGGTAAGACAGAGTGTGAGTGTACAGAGACAGTCATGGAGAGTGAATTTCCATGCCTAAACTAGTTACTGCTCATTAGCTGAGCAGCATTATTTCTAACTGTTCTTAACCTATAGTAATTACAAAATTGAGCATGTGAGCTTAAACCATTCATTTCAGTTTACCCAAGGGACAATGCCAGGCCACATAAATTCCTGAGACACAAGGTACTAAAAAAAAAAAAGGACTTGGTGAGTGTCTCTTCCTCCAGCCTGACTGTCATTTGCATTTACTTGTGCAAATCCCAAGGGAGTTACAAATTTCAGAGATTAGCTATTCTCCTAAAAATTACTGTGGAAAAAAAGTAACCTGCAGTGAAGTATGATCAGGGCTAGTGTAGACATGGGACAGCACAACTGATCTCACCTAGCCAGGAATAATGCAATAATCTGTTGGTATCTCTTTGGGTCAAACCTAGATATTGCACGTATAGTCGGTTTGTGTTACAACATAGAAAAGTCAAACCCTTTACTTCATAAGCCAAATTTCCAGAAGATAGTTGCCATACCAGTTCAAAATACCAGTCCATTTAATGCAGTGGAGGGAGTGTTCCAACTATAGCTTCAGGTTGTTTAGAAGAAGTGCAAGAAGCCCACAGCAGGCGAACAGAATAAATACACATAGGGGATACCTCTTCCTGGAGCCTCTTGATTATTCATTTGCTTAGACCCTGAATCCTAAGAGCTTAGCTCCCCTAAAGCCATGTACACTTTATGTAAGGTAACTCAGAAGAGACTCTGGAAAAGTCTAACTCTTTTTCAAGATTCACTAGCTACTTGACTTGGACTGTACCTCATTGCAATAAGCCTTTTAACATGAGTTCAAATACCTTCTTTTTTAGGCTGAAATGTGCATTTTATCCATTTAATTGATTGTCCTTTTATCCAGGTGTCATGAGAAGAGGCAAAGTGGTTCTGGATTTACCTTCTCAATAGCAACTGTTACCCGCTATACCTCTGTCATGTCCCTTCTTGTTTATCTTCATCTAAATTAAATAGTCCCAATCTTTTCACTCTCTCTTCATTCAGAAGTCTTTTCACATCTCCACAAATTTCCATCATCCCAGTACAAGCTCAGTTATTCCTGCTATTTCCTTTCTGAGTCAGAGTAATGAGAACTGAACACAAAGAAAGGATTTTATAATAACGTCATTCTAATATTCTTGCTGTTATTGCGCTCTCCAGACTGATATCTTTCATTTGATTTTTAACCACTGCAAGGCACGGAGGGGAGCCCTTCACTGGGCTGTCCAGGATGATGCCCACGTCTCTTTCACAAGTGGTTATGGTGAATTGGGAATCAGTAATGTGATCCAGATCTTCCCTCGTAATCTCTGCCATCTCTGCTGATGCCGAGTGCCCCGGAGCCTCTGTTTATTCATTCTGTCAGACCAAAGAAGCTGATTGCATTTACTACTCTCCTAAGGCCAAGCCCCAAGGATTTTAGTCCTTATATTAAATCAAACTTGTCCTGAAGGCAGTGGGAGTTTGCCAGAGCACAAAGACTGAGTCAAACTCAGTCCTTCAAACTCAGAGCAGCTCAGACCTTGTTCGTAATGAGCACTGTGGGGCCAGAAGGTCAGAGGAGTGGGAGAAGCCGTAATTGCAGAACACTTATTGTCAAATCATCAACGCGGTGTCTCCATACCTTGCAAATCCTCCCCCCGCAAGCCCTTCACTTCTGTTTTGCTGGTTTTGAAAAGTGAGACTGCAGAAAGCTTTAGAGATAGCAGAAGCCCTCCCCTGCGCCGGTCGCCTTGGCTCAGCTGGCAAGCAGCACGGCTCCAGCCCCACGCGCTGTCTCAGTAATGCAGCCCAGGGTGGCTTCGCGGGGGTCTCGTTCCTTGCCTGAGTGCCCTTCACGAGTGCTGTGTTCTGTTTCCCATTACCTAAAATCAGTCACAGGTTTGCCATTCATTACAAGCAACCTATGGCTTATTGCACTTGAGAATACGGCTAACCTTAGCAAGCATTTCTGGCAAATGCACCCTCTCTTGGTCTGGCTGGCAAGTGGCACACCTCTGGCCAGATGTGCTGAGGGGCTGCATGGTCTCGAGGCACCAGGGCAGACAGCGGGTCATGCTGGCAGGATTTGGCCCCAGAAACAGCCCCAGCAGCTTGTCTTTGGTCACAGCAGCACTGAGGACACAGGGCAGCAGAAGTCAGTACTGATGACCACAGAAATGTCCCACTGAGGCACTGGGGTTTGGTACAATTAAAACTGCCTGCCCAGCCATCAGCAAACCCCCAGATGCAACATCTGCCACAAGTTGTTGCATTCATTCACTCAACCTGCCTGGCCCAGAGACCTGCACTGGCACATGCTGACCACCTTGAGTTTGTGAGGAAACACATTTTGAATGACCCACCAAAAATTTGCTCAGTTCTCCTAATTTTATATACTTTTAGGTGCATATGGACTCATATATCAGCTTCTTCTTGTAACCTAAGAGAAGCAATATGATTTTATTGACTGTTACAAAAACATATTTGCACCTGCTTATATAGCAGATACTTGTATGCAGTTAGGCACTGAGCCACTTTGTTATTAAAATAAAATTTAATAATCTGTATCCATCAACTGTAGCCACCACTGACCAAGAGGGACCATCTCTCAGTAATCATGCATTTATAGCCTAATAAATATATTTGTACAAAATCTTTGTGGTTTAACCCCAGCTGGCAACTAAGCACCACACGGCCGCTCGCTCACTCCCCCCACAGTGGGATGGGGGAAAGAATCAGAGGAGCAAAACTGGGAAAACTCATCGGTTGAGATAAAGATGGTTTAATAAGTAAAGCAAAGGCTGTGCACACAAGCAAAGCAAAACAAGGAATTCATTCACGGCTTCCCATCGGGAGGCAGGTGTTCAGCCATCCCCAGGAAAGCTCCATCACACATAATGGTTACTTGGGAAGTCAAAATGCCATAACTCCTAACTCCCCCCCTTCCTTCTTCTTCCCCCAGCTTTATATGCTGAGCATGACGTCATATGGCATGGAATATCCCTTTGGTCAGTTGGGGTCAGCTGTCCATGCTTGTGTTCCCTCCCAACCTACTGTGCACCCCCAGCCTGCTCGCTGGCGGGGCAGTGTGAGGAGCAGAAAAGGCCTTGGCTCTGTGTAAGGACTGCTCAGCAATAACTAAAACATCCCCATATTATCAACACTGTTTCCAGCACAAATATGAAACACAGCCCCATACTAGCTACTATGAAGAAAATTAACTCTACTCCAGCCAGAACCAGCCCAAAAATACACAAACACAATTTCAAGCTGATGGTCATATACTGTGCATAGAAGTTGTAGGGAACTACACTATACACAACTTGCTGAAGAAAAGCAGCATCTATTAATTCGGATGCTTTATGACTGTATATAATAGAACAGGACATGAGAGCAATTAAAATATTAACCCATAGCAACCCTGCTGGATTTTGGACTTAGTATAGAAGAAAATCTCAACTGAATGACAAACACGGACTATTTAAAGGTCTGTCAGATGACACAGATATATCCATTTTGCCAAGCAAAATGCAGCATTAGTCTCAGTTACCAACGAGGTTATGTCACTAACTTTTTATTAGCTTGAGGTACTCCTTGGTGCAAATCAGTGTCCCAGGGAACTCTTGTGTTGCATAAAAAACACACACAAAAAGCTGCTTGTCAGCTACGCCAGAAAAAAATACCCAAAAGCAATTTGATACCCGAGAATTAAAACAATAGGTACAGAGCAACGAATTAGATGTTAACTCAAACACAGACCACAAGACCACAGTTAGGATGGGGCAGAGGACACACAGATTTCCTCTAGATCTTGGGCACAGGCAGTCCCTGCACCAACTTGCCTTCCTCCCACCACCCTCAGCTGAGCCTCTTAGAACCAGTGCAAGGGGTACGTCTTGTGAGATAACGAACAGCTAAATTAGATTGTGATCTGGCCTTAAGAAATCCATTCCGGGCACAGATTCATTCTTCCCCAAAGTATTTTGACTACTGGCAGGGCTCTAGGAGTACCTTATGTGATGTGAAAGCACCTGTATTTCTCTCTTCCTGCTCCCAGATTTGGGCTGCAGCACACCTACAGCAGCAGACAGCAAAGAGTTAAACTCATGTGCGTTATGTGAGATTAAGGTTAAAAATTGTTGAACTGCTAAGAGTTATTTTTTGCCAGATCTTTTCGTATCGTGCAGGAAAAGGGTGTTTGGGAAACAGCTAAAGTAGTTCTGCTAAAGGCTAGCAGAGAAAAGATACAAAAATGAGGTTGAAAGTAATAGGTCTATAAATCTGACATCCAGGGCCCTGGTCTTGCAATCCGATATGCACCTGCAAAGAGAGCGATTGATTTCAGCAGGTCCTGTACCTACCCGAGCGCCTGTCACGCATGGCCCCTGGCAGGGCTGGGGCTTGCGCTGCTGCAACAACGACGACACAGTGTTGTTTGGAACACCTTACTCACATGCTGTGCAAGAGGGAGTGCCTATTTCCAAAGTACTTTTTGCAAGAAAACGCTCCCATGAACCATTTAGATTTCCTATATTTTTGTAAATGCATTTGCCGTTGCCTCAGCACCATCATTTCCACTGGACCATCTGTTTATGCACCGCACAATGAGTGGGTCTTGCACAAACACAGGAGCACACTCTGTCTCTTGACAAAGTTGCCAAAAACATTCTTTGAAGTTTGTTGTATAGCATTTCTAAGTAACATTCAGTAGTCATCTGAATAGCTGAATCAGATCACTTGCACAATTGGCCGCTTCAATAGTAAAATAGCAGAGATTATGTATTTAATTTTTCCTTGCATTTTAAAATTATGCAAAATACTATGATGAGTTGCAGTTTTCTAATACCATCAATAGGTGGTGCTATCAATTTCCATAATGGTCCACTAAAACTTCAGTTGGGAAAGAAAAGATGAGTTATTGGCATGATATTTAAGTTTTCAAAAGCCACAATATGTCCATCAATAAAGGCTGCAGTTCTTTATTATGGCACGTTAGCAAAGATTCTCAGCAAGATCTAAAATTAATGTGTCAGAAAAAAAGACTCATCACTCCTCCTTTTATTCTCCCCAAAGTCTCAGTGATTCTTCAAAATTTTCATGCCAAACTTGGGCCAAATATTCAAATGTTTTCAGCATGTTGTGCAACAAACTCTTGAAAATATTGCCAAATTGTGACAGAGGTACTGAGATTTGGATGGACAACCAACTCCATATGCTGGACATGAAAGAACTTCACCTTTCATAAGTAAAAATGGGAAGTGCACAATTTGAAAATATTATGTCCAAATGATAGCCAAAGCAAAATTATGCTAGAAATTGACTTTTAAATCCATTTATTTTTAAATATACTTTATAATACATTGTGCATAGATCGTACGCTAAAAGGAAACAAGTAAGTGAAGTGTTATGCTGGTGGATATATCCAAACTGCTATTAGAACTACATCCAGAAAAAAGCCTGGGTATCAATAGTTTATTTTCTAAAATACAGGCACCTCATGGCTTGAGAAGTTCTTTTATAACCATGCCCTTCTGAAATCATTACCTTTCTGCTATGCCATATATTTACATCTACTGACTTAAATATTCTAAATATAGTAAGCAAGCCATTATGACCTTCTCCTAATTGAACAAGACAGACAAGAGTGTGTGTTACGGTACATCTATATCTGGGGGAGAGAGAGAATGTGCACACAAGACAGCGCGGGTAATGAGATCTTCTCTGCTATTACAAGCAACCTATGGCTCTGGGGCACCCGGCTCTCAGGGCTACTTACAGAATTCAAAAATGGCGCAGCTGAGTTTCCCATCAGTCTTTATCTGAGAAGCGACCTGTTATGTCCCGATGGCCAATGCCATTTCATTTCTGGGCGTTCACTAGCTCAGAGCAAAGAGTCTGCATCACCCTGCCCGGCGTTTAGCCTGAGCCAAGATGAAAATACTCATTTGGTCAGGCTCAGCTATGATCCGGTTTATGGCTGTTCCTTTGTTCCCAAAGCTTAAGTGAAGAGGGTTAATTACTTCCCTTTGTTACAATTAACGATGCTAAACGCCAGGGAAAGGGCAGAGCTGAAGAGCATGAATTACTGTTCCAAGCAACATTCTGGCACTAAAAAAGCACTCTTCTGGCAAGACAAAAAATTTGAAATTTCCGTTGGAAAAAAAAAAAAACAAACCCAGAGCATATTGATTTGGAACTGCCATATTTCATCTTGACAGTGCTGCAACCCTTTGTTTTAATAACAGCATTTTATTTCAATTCTTGTCAATTAGAACATTATATGTACATACCATCCCAGATTACATATTTCAGTGCTCCCCAAACAACACATCCCAACCTTTTTCCCATCAGAAAACATCAGTGAAAGGGGAAACACTACTGTGAAACATTTTGATGAGAACTAAATAATACTCTTTCTGTAAAAATGTTTTAGCCTCTCTGGCTTTTTGACTAGTACAGTCATTGAATTTTGCTCGCTTTCATAGGAAACGTGCAGATTAATGGCTTTGGAAAATGTGCCTGGGTGGGCAGCTACACCCCCATGGGGCCCAAGGCCCGGACCATAACCGGCTCCTGGGACACGCAGGCTTGGCTCCCACGCTAGGAGCAGGCAGTGCTACCAAAAGCAAGAGGTCCCTGCCTGGAGGGGGCTGTCCCCATGCCACCAGCGCTCACAGCATCATGCTCTACTCCAGCCAGGGGTAGATTACACCATTTGTGCGTGCACATAGACTCTGCGAGCTTCTCCCTCACACCCACCGCTCCACCTCAGAACAGGTCCCAGCCAAACTTGTTCACTCTGGAGGCTGAAGCTCCTGCCCTTCCAGCCAGGATGGGGCAAGTTGCCCATAACAGGCTCTTGGCCATCTCACAGCAACATCTGAGTGAAAACACAAATCTTCTCCCCTGTGTGTCAGTAACCTTCATGGGAAGGTCTGCAAACCACAGGGATCCACCAGGCAGAGACCTACCCTTCCTCTTGCCCACAAAGCTTCAGCACAAGCCCTGGAGCTGTGCAGCGAAAAGATCCAGTCCTCCTTAACACTGGGACTTCCCCATGTGATCTTCATATAAATAAACACAGCAAACTGTTTGTTGCCAGTACCCTAATGAAAGCTAACAAGCCCTCGCCCAGCTCTGCAGGACAGGTAGGACAGCTGTCCTCTACCAAAAGGACAGCCTCAAAGCTGCCCTACAGGAGGCAGAGGCTGCTTCAGGAGTCCCGGACAGGTTTCCATGCCCAAGCAGGCTGTACATCTCCCAGTGGTGTATTTCCCTTCCTATCGCTCCATGTGGATTGCGTCGGGGTAGCACATGGGTCCAAGAGGGACCCTACGAATATTCCAGCAAGAGGGGGGGAAAAAAAGTAACCATGGAATAGTAGTCATGTTTCACATTATCATCATTCTAAAGCCCAGCCAAAATACTTCCCTTTTATAAGGCTAAATGTCTCTTGACTCCCATTGAACCCCCAGTATAAATATCCTCTCTGCACCATGTACATCTATGTAAGATGCTGTAGAGAGGATATAAGCTGTATAAAACCTTGATAGAACAAAATAAAATGTGCACCAATGTGCATCTGATAGATGCAGCAATTGATTTGTGGATTAGGTTTTTATTTTCAGCCCATTGAAAAGAAATAATGTATGGAGGCAATCTAGTACTAAGCATTTTAGAAAATCTATTTGAGATCATTTCAGCAGAAGCTCTGGCAGTTTGTCATAAGAGGGGAGGAGAGCAAAGGATAATTGTCTGCAGTCTAGTAAAACACAGAATAACTGCCATCACACTTGAGTGAGCTTATAGCCAGCCTGTCCCAGGGCCTCTAGAAGATAGAGCAGTTAATGTTCCCTTTTATTTCAGAGGTTATGTCACTTGTATCACAGATTTTATACCATGATACCAGCAATTTCATCCAAACAGATGGATAATGATGTCAAAGGCAGAAACCCTGTTTTTATTGAGTTTTGCAAAGATTGCTCAGATAGCTGCTTCAATTGAAAAGCCCCAGCAGTACTTCAGCTCTTAATCTTTGTAATCTCAGTGGTATTAAATTTCATCATTTTTGTTTGAAGGAGGAAAATTCTGCAGTAATGGCTTCCTAATAGGAAACACAGAGGATACAAAGCTGGGGGCTCTCTATGCAGTTGTTCCATAAGCACTGCTGATTTATAGGGCTGTTTATGACAGAAAGGAAAATTATCTTCTGCAGGTATAAATCAGGTAAAGAGTAGGAAAATTGAACTTAGATAATCATCTTGTCAGATGCTTAATGTTCTTCCTCCTGTCACTTTTGGATAGGCCCAATTTGTAGAATACTGCAGAGGTAAAGAAGACAATTAAACAGTGACAGTAAAGTAATAGATGAAGCTATAAAACCAACCTGCTGGTGCTAGATGCTATGTATGATTTAAGATGAAGTAGTGCCAAAAGTATATATTAGCTCAAACCAACCATTTCCTGTGTTCAGCAATACCCACTGTGGCACTTGTTTGTCACTTTCATTGAGATCTACATACTACCCTTTACATATTAATGAACCTATAACATCTCACCTTTCCTGAAAGTCAAAGGAGTTTCTCACCAGCTTATTTGTTGTTTACTTATCAAAACCACACGGATTATTTGCTTAAAAAGCTTTCTCATTACCACGATCACATTACTGGCAGGCACACGCGGACTAGATGGAGACATAAGCTACCTTCGTCTCCTGCAGGAGGAAATAATGGAGGACCGAATGCCTTAGCCAGGCTTAAAAAACTGCTAACTTTTTTTTTTTTTTTTTTTAATCTCAGTGTTATGCCAAAGCAGACACTAAAAAGGCAAAAAAAGAAAGAACCCAAGGGCCAGCAGCAATGAACTCTGCGTTCCATGGCAGGGGGAGGCTCAGAAGAAGATATTTCTGGCTGCAGCTATTTGCAGGAACTGCACTACTAATAGGGCACAAACTGAAGAGTTGAGAACACTGAGTGCCTCCACGGCTTTTTCCTCTGTATAAACTCAAAGGTCATATTGTAGGACTTAAGTTAAAAACAACTTGAATCTACAAAAATGGAAAAGATAGAAGTATTTAATCTTTTAGAGATTAGAAAGTGTGGGCAGCTACAATTGCATGTAGCAGGAATACTGGAGCCAGATAAAACCCCAGACTGAACATCAAGGATCTAGCTGAAGCTCTAGAGCTTCAAGGAAAGGAGAAAAGCTTCAACTATGAGAGTATTTAATGTTGGAGCAGGCATAACATTCCTAAAACACCTTGTGAGAAACAATCTTGCCCAGGACTAAATCAGAGATCCTCAAAAAATGCCTCCTCAGCCTTCTTGCCAGCACAAGCCCACGTTCACTTTCTGCAATAGGAACTGCAAATGGAATTAAATCAACAAACACTGGAAAAGTTTGACCAGCACAACAGAGAAGATGGGAGTGAAGTTGCTTCAATGAAATGACTGTAGATGATCATATATGCCCCTGATTTATATTTGTGCTATTTTTTTTTTCCTTGTTGTAGGACTTCCCATTTATTAGCACGCGCTGTATTGCCCACATCTCTCAGGTCATGTTGTGGATTCCACTCCCAACACATTCGTCACTCAAGGTTGGAGTGGCATGAATGAAGACTTCAGTTTGTTTGGGCACTCTCATTTAAGCCCAGGCCCAAACCAAGGGAAAAAGCCTTCAGAGAACCAAAAGGGCACTCGCTCAGCAGCAGAGAAGAGCAGAGGACTCCCAGATGGTAGGGGGTGGGCTGCCTCTGCTGCAAACAGGGCACAAGTGGCATGTAACAGGAAAGTCTGTGTGTGTCCTTACAGCGCCCAGCTGCCCGCTCTTAAGAGCTAAAGACAGCTCCTGCCATTTCAAGGCACTATTTATAAGTACTCCTGCATTGTAGTCCACGAAGGCCCACCCACAGCAGCGTAATACTGCAGAGAGGCAAGGAGTGATAGCCTGGAACCAGGCACTGGCCGAGCATCAGGAGTCAAAACTGGAACACCCTTCTCTTGGGGGTTTTCATTTCAGGCTACCGAGGCAACACCGCCAGCAGTAAAACCGCTGTTGGTAGCCCACAGCCTCCTCAGATGTGCTCCACCTTGCATAGACAGGCAATGGAGGTCTCCATGGTGCAAAGAAGCCGAATCTGGCACAGCATTGATTTTGCTGTTAACGGTCTTCAGAGATTTTCTTGCTCATTTGTTTTTGTTTAAGTGTTCCAACAAAAAGCAGTAATTTAGTTATGCTAAGTGCAGAACAAGAGCCAAGCCCTGCATTTTCCCACTGCAAGATAAGCAAGAAACTTATCTTTGTCCAGTGCAAACACTTTCTCATACCAGAATAACCACCACAAATACCATGTAATTGTTGACATATGAGAGCTTCTTCCTCCAGTAACTGCATTTCCCAGAGCTTCCTGTGATTTCTTGGCTAAGAGCCTCTCTGCAGTAACTTTTACACAGATTATATTTTTTCTCCTATTAGAAGTTTGCCAGCTGACTTGAAACTATGGGCAGCAACCAACCTTCTCCAGTCAGATGCTGCCTCTGTATTTTACCTCTTGAGAGTATCCAAATTAATTCAAAACTGCCCGTATAAGGGTCTGGCAGGGATGGGGTTAACTTTTTTTCATAGCAGCCCCTCTGGTGCTGTGTTTTGGATTTGTGGCAAAAACAGCATTGATAACACAGCAATGTGTTGGCTGTTGCTGAACAGTGCTTGCCCAGCCTCAAGGCTTTCTCTCCCACTCTGCTCCGCCAACAAGGGCAAGAATAAATCTTCTGGAAGATTTAATTACTTTTGACAGATTACTAGCAAATGGGACCCACCAAAACCCTTTGCGGATTCTCCAATGCCTATCCGCTCTTTAACCATTTGTAGTTCCTCTGCATGTTACCTGAGTCACGAAAGAGATCTGGGATTAAGTATAGGTCAGACTGTACATAAGAGTTTATAAATATATTGATAGACACTTTAATGTGTTAATAAAGTCTTAGACAGTCCGTGGTTTTGGCTACAGAGTTAATACTTCTATTGCTTCTAAGAGTGCATATCACCCTTTCTAGTATAGTGTATCCTACAGATGTCCTATTAACTCTTTATTAATCATAAGAGGAACTTAACTATCAAGTATGGCCAAGCTCCTGCCTGTGATAGAAGTGACGTGTTCTGCAATGGTCAGTTCAAGTTCCAGAGGAGAGCCTGTCCCAGCATGAAGTGCTTCCAGGAGAAGAACCACAGACCTCTGCATTCACCTGGGGGGAAGTAGCCAAAAGACCAGTTGGGGTTTTTTTGGTACCTTGTTCTTTTTCTCCTGTTCTCCCCCCCACCTGACCCCCCCAATACTTTTTCATTCAGTGAAAACAGATTTGTTTCCATTAAGTTCTGTAGAGACACTTCCTTGGAACCCCCAGTGAGTAATAAGTAAAAAAATAATTACCTACAGTCCTAGCATGCCTTCAGCATAAGAGACAGTAAGCAAACAATTGAGAAGTGCCTCTTATCTCCAAGATCTCCTGGACGCCTACGTGACATGGAAAGTGACACTCATTGCCCATGAACTTTCAACTTAGCATTACAGAAACCATTAACTGTTTTATCAAAAATGCTAAACAAGTAATTCAATTCATAATTACTTGACAAATACCACATTAGAAACAAGATTCTGAGGTAATAAATGATGCAATAAAGTCAGGTTCAATAAAATTATGGTGATATCCCTTCATGGCTATAAGTAATATCCTTGTTATTAAGAAATGAAAAATTACTGGTAGACAAATCATGCTGTATTGAAGCACTTGAGCCTTCTGCCAAAGAGAAACCTGAAATGAATCTTGGACAGATTAGTAACACTTGATTTTTTAGGATTTAATATTACCTTGATCATTCCTTCTTATATTTGCTGTACAGAAGTATCCGTCCAGATTATTCAGTGTCACGTTCTCAGTTATCACTGTCATTGTTACATGACTACAACAGTGAATACACACAACCACAACACAAATTAACTTTTCTAGAATTTTAGCGCTGATCCTGACAAAAAACTCCCTACCCAAGACTTTTTTTCATTCAACAATGATCCACTCAATTAGATGCTATTAGTCTAGTAAACCCCATTTTTTGTCAGGTATTAAGTAAGACTACCGGATGATATTCCAGTGTTATATAAGCTCAGATGAAAAGAGTTTATTAAATCATTATTTTTGTAAAGGCTGAAAAAATAAAACAAAATGCTTTTTGGTCACTATTAAACACATACATATTTACAAAATACACACATCTTGTACTCCTGTGATAAAAATGGTCACAGAATTTTGCCTGAATGAATCCATTGACTGAGAATCCTTACAAAAAATATCATTAGAGTTGGTTTTAGCCAACTGTGTGGAGAAGTCCGAAGCACAGCAAGAGAGCCTTTGAAGACATACATTCCTCAAATGCAGCTAAAAGCCCACTGCCTCAACAAGCAAACATTTTGGGAGATGTACAGACACAGGCTTCCTTGGCCAGTCTTGAGCAATGGGGATCTGTAAGGCTTGTGACATCAGATTTCTCAACCCTGCTGCCCACGGGAATTTTTTTCCATCTTAGCTTTTACATCAGTGAAGGAAATTAGAGTGCGCCAGCATCCTTACACTGAAGAGAGCGCTTCTGGAAGCCACAAGACTTGGAGGAACTCCCCTTCATCCCCCGTGACAGCCTTTGGCAGAACCTGCAGAAAGCAACAGCCGAGCAGCACACTTATGTCCCCTTATACCCCCTGACCATAGGTGCGTCACCTATTGAAGGGCTCCTATAAACCCTTAAGCTTAGTTTTTCAGTGGGGCACTAATGGCTCAGAGGGAAATCTCAAGGCTTTAACCAGGGATACGCTGTTCCAAAAGGGTATCTGGATGCCCCGCTATCAATGGGAGCGTTTCAGCTATTAACACCTTATGAACACGTCTGTGTTTAACCACGGAGCTTTTTGATATTTGATAATTTTATCAAGCTACTTCTGAGCACAGAAGCAAAGATAATGGAGAATCAGCATTAGTTTCTTTGAGGGAAGCAAAAAAGGAGCAAGATATATTTTTGCACATTTGTTATGCATATTTTTTGGGAGTTATACAACTTTAGTTTGCAAAGCAATTTTCTGACTTTCACTGACAAAACAAATCTGATCTGAAAAATCTTACATCAGCAGGGTTGGTTTGCAGATGTTATTTGGCACCATTTATTTATCAAAAAATAACTAGAAAATGTTTTTAAAAACATCATTCCAGACTGTACAAATAGGAATGTGACATGGGCTGTCTGTTTTACTTATACTGTTTTACTGCTTCAATATTCTGAGCGAACAGAGAGGCTATTTTCCCCCAGGGGTTCAGGAGGGCATTACTATTTCATTTCTTCAGAAAATTGTTTCTCTGGATTTTCAATCTTTTTAGCTAGATATGACAAAATATAATATCAAGAACACTTATGCTTTTTATCAGCTCTATTTTCAAAGCATAAATAATAGATCAGTATACATTTAAGTCAGGTGACCAAGTCTTACTTCAGAAATCAAATAAACATTTTGCAATTTTTAAATGATGCTGTACATTTTCACTACAGTATCATGTATGCCTTTAAAACGCTTTCAAAAGACCAATTATAAGCATGGAGCGATTTGAAGATATTTCACCAGCGTTAATAATACCTCACTCAGGTGGCATTCAATTTCTGAATCCTTGGGTTAATGAGGCAAAATAAATCAAAATTAAATTGGCCTTGGAAAAAAAATTTCAAACAAAATTGCATCTACCACATTATACATCCTGAGACTCCTTCAGTACTGTTCACAATGGCTAAACAATATTCCAGCTTTCAGAATATTACACTTACTCATAACACAATCTGAGATTTTAAAACCGAATAGGATCAAACTCCATGACTAGATGAACGTTAACGAACCCGTATTATAATATATCAGGACTAATCACAGTAAGTTGCACACAGCCTTAGTCGAGTACTTTCCAATAAGCGTCCCTAAATTTCTGCTGCCCACCATTTGTTCAATAATCCAACAGACTCCTTCCAGGAGGATTTCACCACTGCAAACTGGCAAGTTTTAAGATAAGCCTTAAAAAGAAAATACCATCTGCACCAGGCTGTCATGCACCATCTCTTTTAAAAGCCACAGCAGCACACAGACATAGCCAAATAGCTGAAACAGACAAAAATCCCAGCATTTTGAAAAATAAATACTTCTAGTCATATTGCTGTAGTAGGAATGGTTAGAAAAATATTACCTTCACTCACTTCTGTAAAATACGAGAGAAAGAAATATTTTCCAGATTCTACAAAAGGGATTCTACTGTTGGGGGAGTACCAGTGTTGTCAGTTCTTTAAAAAAAAAAAAAATTGGTTAATAATATACAGTACAGAGAACTAAAGATGCCTAAGTTGTTACCAGCAGTAATAAATTCAGCATGAGCAAACAACAATCAACAAATACTAACACGCAATGACACAGCGGTTGCCATTGTCGCCAAGTAACAAAGGCACTTCTCTACCCATGGAGTCACCTACCTGCACAAGGGCATTCTTTCACCGTGAGGAACTTCCTACAAACACGGATTCCCAGTTGAAAAAGAGACTTCCACACTGAGCTGTTGCAACCACCTTCACCTGCTAAGTCAGCAGCATAGGCTCAAGATTTCCGTATACACACTATTTACATTTTTTTAAATGGAAAACTCTGGTTGTTTGGGTTTTTTTTTCCAAAATAAGTTAGTACTATTAACATTTAAAATTTAATGAAAGTATGCAAAAAAAAAAAAAAGCTTGAGCGTTCTGTTTTTGGGGTATTTTTTATTATTTTGAAGTGGATAAGGGCCTAAGTGCCCTCTACATGGCACAGGTCAAAAGCAACAAGAAACAGCATAGAAACATGTTTACACAATTTCCCCAGGCAGTGCCTTCCTTGTGGCTTTGCAAAATAGTTTGTGTAGCCAAGAGCTTGATTAGGAGTTAATTTATCTGATGATCTAATGTATTTGTTTTGCATTTCCTCCCAGACAACAAATGACACCACAGATAGTCAAGAGTTTTCTAACTGTTGCTAGGAAAGTAGCGCGAAAATCTTCCATTTCAATGAAACTTTCATTAGAAAAGTTTTTAGGTTTATTAGCAATTTATCACTAGCGTGTATGTACGGCAAATGAGCAACCTCTACAGCCAGGAGTTCGAAAAAGAAACCTGCTCTGGAGAAAGCACTCACCCTTCTGCTCGTGGCAGATTTGGGAGAGATGGGCTCCACTCAGTCCCCATCCCACATCAGCCACCCACATCGGCTGCCTCCCGTGCCAAGGCCCCAGTACGGCCAAACGTTATTGGGGACTAGGGGTTCAGATTTTTGACAGCTTAGAGAAAACCATTCCAAAACGTGTTGATTTCACCTTGACATAAAGCAAAATAAGCATTTTCCCAGCTCCTGAATTAAAGTTCAGTGGCTAACTCCAGCACGCCGACGCTGCTCAGCGCCCAGCTGCTGAGGAAGCAGATATTTCAGAAGAACAAGAAGTTCTACTTCAAGTTATTCCTTCGAGTTTTGGTCATGACAGACAGCATTGATAGAAAGTCACCATTCAATGGTTACTCAATTGCTTGCTCAGAATGACACAGTAATTTTATTCTGATTTTTAGTCCACAGAACAGAAGCCGCAACTGCTGTCACTCCTCTCGAGGCTTTATGCTCTTTGGCAAGGAGTATTGATTTGTGTTTTTATAGCACCTACCAGGTAGTGGTTGTGCACTATTATTACCCAAATAATTTATAACGACAGGTGAGGAAGAAGTCTTGGAAACTAAACCAAATGTATCTTGATCTGCTCAGGAAAAAGATGAAACATTGCTGGAGCAGTTAAAACAGCCTTTTAAATCAATATGTGGTGCAGGTCTGAGAACTCTCATATGTTCTGAAAGGCACTTAAAAGCATGTAAACTTGCATTATTATCATGCACGTCACCAACTCTTACGAGTATTATCATGGGAGCAACACAAACACAGTGACACGTCAAGTGCTTGCAGGAGCAGACTTTAGCCATGAAATTTAGATTACATTAGAACACAACAAAAAGGGTTAAAGAAACTCTCCCAGAAAAAAAGTATTGTAAAAGAAGCCAATGGCACAGGACTCCTTTCTACCACTGAACCAATGTTAATTTAAAAAGCCAAGATTCATTTGAAAACATTCACCTGCAAATCAAAAAGTCCCCAAAGATTAATTTCTGCATTTACGCTATTTGCAAAATATATTTAACTTAGAGGCATCCTTTTTTTCCTGAAATAATTGCTTACAAGATGAGAACTAAAACACAATCTCAAGTGTAGTAAAGGTAATTGCTGCACTTACTGCTCGTGTCATGTTGATGTATTACTACGTATCAAAGGTCACAGTTCTGTACTCATACATTATCAAATTTGAAAGAGCAATATTCGATTCCGACCAACCTTTAAACTGCCCAGAATGTGTGTGAAAATGGATGTCGGGCTAACTTGGGCTTTAAAAAAAATGAACCCCTGTTTCGGAAGCTGAGGGGTCAATCAAGCCAGACTGACAGGGTTAGGTGTCACTTCTGTGTGTCTAATACTCTCTTAGATTATCAATGAGGTGCAGTACACTGATCACAAGCTAAAGCAGCTGTGCTAATGAAAATGAAACAGTCTGAAAAAATTAGGTAATACAGGCCTGTGACACAGGGCAGTACCTTGTGGACAATAATGCAGGAATAAGGACATAAATCACCATTTAGATACATTTTAGGGTGGGTATTACAGGTTTTATTGTATGTGTCAATGGAATCGCAGGCCAAAATCAGCATCTTCACAACTCCACAGTCCCTTCTGAAGTTGTCACACAATTTTTTATACTGAGTCAAGGCAGGTTTTTCCATGCCTCTACTTCACTGCGCACACAGAATTCTGCAGCCGTATGCCAGCCTGGCCTTTGAGGGTGGGCAGCTGCCTGTTCATGCCACGAGCTCTCACAATTGCTCGTAGCACAGACAAATGGGTCTTATCAGAACCTACTCAACCTTGAACAACTTTCTTTTCCTA
Organism: Pluvialis apricaria; assembly: GCA_017639485.1. Taxonomy (NCBI): domain Eukaryota; kingdom Metazoa; phylum Chordata; class Aves; order Charadriiformes; family Charadriidae; genus Pluvialis; species Pluvialis apricaria. The sequence goes on along the minus strand of CM030011.1, from coordinate 56,797,527 downwards.
CATATGCCAGTCCAACCGGGGGGCAGGGGTTGCACTGAAGAAGCTGGGGCACCCTCATCCTTGTTTCGGTAACATATGAGGGCCAAAAAAAAAAAGACCAAAAACAAAAAACACACCACCACAATTCTATGAAATCCAGGTTGATTGAGTACAGCACAGAATGAGCTTCTAAGCAGAATGATCACCTTAAAACCGTAAATCACTACTATGCAAAGAAAAATCTGACTCTTATCCCCAGCCATCATCACAATCCAGATCAGATGAGTCTTCAATAGCTTTTTCAGAATCAGGTTTTTCCTCTAGATGTTACATACACAACAAAGGCAGCATATATTCAAGCAACAAGCTATATCATTTAATTTCACACTTTTTAAAATTTGTTCCATATGGTAAAATACCAAATTTCAAAAGGGAAGCACAAGTTTAAATATTTTTCTCATTTACAAGCAGAAAAGCTACAACAGACATTTCATGAAGTCTACCAGATTCTACAAATTCACACTAATTAATGTCTTTCCTATTGATTTTAATGGAGTTTCAGCCGCAGGTAATGTAACTACTGGTCAAGGCCACAGCTAGGATTAAAATGATACTTCTGATTAAAGATACTATTTATAGTACATAAACACACATACCCTTTTACTACTGCAACAACAAAGCTATCACAACAATAAGAACTGAAACTATAAATATATAGGATGTCTTGTTTAAATAACAGCTCAATATACAAAAAATACAAGATAGAAGTACAAACATTCCTTAAGAAATACTAACTTTCAGATTTCTTCTAAAACTGCATTTAAAATCGTTTTCTTTAAATTATTTTTCTTGGTGTTTTTGCAAAACGCTTTTCTTTGTGTGCTGAACAAGTCAAAATTAAGTTTCGTCAACTGAGTAGAACTCCTTGAAGCGATGCAAGGAATTAGAGGGCAGACATTTCAGGAGAGCTGGAAGGTCTTTGTTGCTTGAGTTTTCTACAAATCCAGCATCTCTATTTTCACTTAGGCAGCAAAATGGAGAGAGAGAAAGAGAGAAACAATTATTATTTCAATATAAGTTACAAATGTAGAGATGAATTTGAATTTGCAAATTGAACACCCAAAATTGCCAGATCTCCAGTATTTGCACCCCTTGTTTTCTCCTATATCTGATCATTTCAGGATTTTGCTGCATGTATTTCTCTCCGGCAGTTGCAATCTCCCTTTTGCAAATTATTCTTGTCACACAATAAAAGGAAAATACATGATTTCACAGTGGCAAAGGCTTATGAAGCCCTCCTGAAAAACATTAGTAATTGTTTACTGAGAATCCTAGCAGTGCAACCCTAGGTATGTACAGAAGCAGTCATGAAGGAGGTTTGTTCCCACAGCGACTACAGTGAGGAATAACTAGTATTATGAGAATCAGTCAGGACCCTCCCTCCCTTCTATGCAAAAATTAAGTCATGATCAAATTGATTTTATGCAACCTTGAAAGGGTTATATTATGATTCAGTGCTTTAGATTTTGCACTGCTGCCAAGTTAGATAATCTATCAAGAATCTTAGAAGTGTTTGCTTTAATCTCAAAACCCCATGGTTTGGGAGCAAATTATTGTATAATCAATATGTTTCATTTTAAAACCCTTCTCTCTATCCTGCCTATCATACACCTCTCTAGGTCTTATTCTTGCAGAGAAAAGATTGAATGTGACCTGACAGGACCCCAGAGAGGTTCACAAATCAAAAGCAATGGTGGAGAGAAGTCACATTCCTTGAGGCTCACGATCTTAAGGGACAACTCAATTTATTTTTTTTAAATGCTGGAGGGCAGCAGTTCCTAATGTTAAATGCTATTATAACTTTTTCCTATATGTTGTGTAAACAAACCTATAGTAAAGACCAAGTGCTAAGAAATTCCCACCTACTCCATATGCCATCATTTTCCTCCAAAAAGCCAGAACCCAGAGCACGAAGTACACTTAATTTCAGACTACCAGATACAATCTCAAGTACGGCACACTTCTGATGGAAGTTTACAGTTTGTCCTCTGACAGAAGTTGCAGTGCATTACTACGCACCAACACGTGGAAGCCAACAGCCCTACGCCAGTCAGCCCCATAGGAACATTAGCATTAGAAGACTTAGTTGTAATTCATCACCATCATCACCCTCCACAAACTTGAGACCTCTGAACTCCACCTAAAGACCACAGGCTGGAAGAGAGGAGCACTGCCACAGAACAGTAATTAACAGTTTCACAAACTTTGTGACAACAGCCAAAAGTCTCTTCCATGAGCTATCACACAGATCCTGTCACTTAATCCATTCTTAAGCGCAAAGAGGAAAGGTGCACACCACTGGAAAGAACCAGAGTCATCTCCTATTGCCCTCATTCTCAAACTCCATTTTAAACCTAATGCCTCCTGCAAGGCTAGTTGTCCAAATTATTAGGAACTTCCAAACTTCCAATCTGAGCTTATTTGAGGAAAACTTACTTTCCTCCTGGTGTTTATGCACTTGACTATTTGTAGCCTTTTTTTAAATTAGTTTGTATTAGGGATGTGTCTTCTATACAGGCTCCTACACACTACAAACGTATATGTGAAACTTCAGAGGTTCACTACACCAGAAGTCCGGACAGGTTTGCATTTATCAATTCAAGAAAGTAATTGAAACATGAGATACTGAGATCTGAGGCACTAACTTTTAACCATGTGACTGGACAGGAAAGAACATCTTTGAGATTTTAGGAAAAAAAACCCACAACAATCTGCAAGACATGGAAGGAAATGAGAGCGTAAAGATTCTGCTTGAGAACACTCTGAACCAGCCAAATAATTATTTGCCAACAAAGATGTAAAATGAATCTTCAGGGTGGTTCTAAACTTTCACAGAGAGGCCGTTCCTTACCCCATGAACAGTCTTCCTTATAGTGGAAGACCTAGCAAAACCTCACTCCAGAAGCAGCTTATTTAGAACTTTCTTTACAAGAGTACTGAATGTGTTCTGATTTTATGAAGATTAAGACTTTTGAAGATCTTAATAGCAGGTAACTATTGAACAATGAACAGTTTCCTCTAGCCTACTCACTTGTCCATCACCACAGATCCACAAGGGCACAAACATCGCTAAGTTCAGAACCATGCACCAGAGAAGTGTTTCTCTTAGCCTTTGAACGTTAACAAGGTTAAAAATAATCACTGCTACAGTTTCACTAATCCTAGAAGCAGAAAAGAATTTCTAAGTTTTTATGTTTACATTTAAAGGATAAGAGCAACTTGGCTACCATCATCTCTAGTAATAGCTAGACAGTCTTATTCTACCAAGTTATTGTCATGTGCTTATTTTAGAATTTATTCTAAAAAGCAAACAAGTTTCTCCAATATGACTCATTGTCAAATGCAATCTTATTATTTCTGACATAAGAACATGCTGTTAACCTGGGGTATGTACTGCCATGTAGTAATGGCCAAACTCAACTAAATTTTCTTAAAAAAAAATCTTTCCAAGCTCTTATCTTCTTAATCTCTTAAGACCTTGTTCTGTCAAAACCACTCTCCCTCCTCCCCCCAGTCTGTTTCACTGACATTTTTTTAAATTCTTCCATTGGCTTCTATTCATGCACCACATGGGGTTCAATCTTCTTTTTCTTGACTTCAAGGCAACCATACACACCCCTAGTTATATGCTTTTGATAACCTCTAGACCAGTCCATAAATTGCCAGCTTCTGCATCATCTTCGTTTGCTTTTCTGTGTTCTTCTGCTTTTGCTTTTCCTGCGCATAGGCTGAACAGCTTTCTTGAGAAAAACTATCTTCATACCAAGGCTCCACTAAATGATCTATTTCTGTCAAAACGTCCAAGGGTAATCAACTGGGTTCTCCTTTAGAATAAGTATTAGAATTTGAAGTAACAGTCCCTCATTTCCCTGTTTTGCAGGCTTCTTAGTAAAACTTATATTTGACCAACTGACTCATTTCAATTTATTTTGAACTAGAACACTCATTTGTTTTTCGTGCCAGATTTAACATAGCCCAGATAAATCCTCCCTAATATATAAACTACTTTTGAATAAAAGATCTCTGCAATTACTCACAATATTTCAGAAGCAATAAAAACATGGAACCAAAAAGCTTGCCAAGTATTACTTTACTACCCCACTCAGTTTTGCTTTTCACCCAGACCACAGGAAGAAACGGGGCTCGCATAACATCTCTCAGAAGTGGGATTTTCACAGGACCCAGCTTTGAAGTACTTTTGAAAAAAATTAAGATTCAACTACATACTAGTAAGTCAGAAGACAGTAAAACATGGATCTAAAGCATTTGTTATTCCTACACACACTTTCTTCCATCTCCTCATCTTTTAAGAGTCAGTCTGCAATTAGATTAAATATCACTGATAACTGCTGTACCTTTTTTCTCTACATACTCCTACTTTCAAGTTTTTTGGTGTTACAAAGTCATGACTAAGTGTGGCTACTGCTGTTCACTGACAGGTATTTTTGGATTTCGATCCAATTCCTGTTGGACAGGCGTCTTTTACCATTGCCACACTTGCAGGAGACAGAAGCCAAGAAGCAACTGCTGCAGAAACAGAATCCTCTTCTCACATTCATATCAGGACTGAGGCACACATACTTGGCAGGAATAACATATGAATGCTTACTGTAAATTGAGGCAAGCCCAGAGTCTATTACTATCATATGTATCTCCCTGAGCCTGAATTCACTTACAGGTTAATTGACCCTCTACCCTCATTTACTATAGCTGCTTTAAAACCCTGAACAATTAGAAAGTTAAAAATAGACTTTTCTCTACCAAAATACCAGGACATCCTTAGCATCTTTTTCAAGCCTTCTGAAGTAATTAATGGGAACAACTGCTTGGACGCTTTTTTTTTTAGTACGAAAGTCTCTAACGAAAACTCTATTATGTGTTTAAACTTACTTACTCTTCCCCTCCTCAAAAATTCTAGGTAGTCTTAAGTCTCAAAGCTAGGTTTTCACATTTTAACAAGTATTTGTTTTCACCTCAGGTTGACTGTCTCTACTTGATCCTTCATTGACATATTAAATAGGAAGTATCAATCATTCCTGTGGCAAGCTGCTAATGTCACATTTAAGAACGTTGGGAGAAATAACACTTTCCTGTCCCCCTACCCCATACCAGATACTGAGCCTCCTCTTTCAAAAAAAAGAAGTAAGATTCCCAACAACTTAAGCAGCATCATTTTTCTTGACAAAAGCAGGGCATCTGAAAATAGACATCATCCAGGCTAGTGAAAAAAAACTTTAATATATAGCTCGAATATCAACAAATCATTTTCTCAGTCAATTCAATAGCTATTATATGCATTACAGCTTAGTGGTTGCTTGTCATGGGAAGCACCTAAAATTACTCTACAAGAAGCCTGACACTTAAGATACAAATTTTTGAAAGGAAATAATACACGGGCCTGGAGTAATCTTAACTTCAGAAGTGACAGCAATTCATGCGTTCATATCCCATGCGAGGGATCGTAACACCAAATTTTACTTGCGTTTAGTGCTTATAAGTACATTCAACAACTTACTGTGCTGAATTACTGAAGTATTCTTGGTTTGTTTTTTTTTTGTCCACAGAAATCAGCCTTTAAATAGATAAATTAGTGAGGTAAAAAATGCAATGTAGAGATTAACATATGAAAGTCTTACAAAATAATGAGTAAGCTTTCTCACCTTTCATACAAAACTTTCTATTTTAAAGTTCTGGAATATAAAATACATTCTTTTTAAGTATTAAGAATGCGTTCCCCCTATCACTTTGTACCTTGTACTCTTCTCATGCCATAAGACACATTTGGAAAAGGGGCTGTTTTCTTTCTATTCACGACTAAGATAGTCATGCACAAGATGGTTACCTGTTTTTACTAATTGTTTATAGAAATATAGCCAAACACCTACAGGTACTCCTTTAATCACATGCCTACATGCTGTCTAGTAAGACCACTAATTAAAATATGGATTGCAATTTAGTTAATGAACCAGGAAAAAAAATTTCCTCATTTATCTAAATACAGATTGAACCTGATTCTGACTGATGTAAGGGTTGAACTTCTAAACTAACCCCAAAGAATCAGAAAATAAAGCATATCTTTGGAAAAGAAAATTAATCATTGCTATTCACATAATAACTATGTCTCATATAAAGACAAGGATACTAAGGTCACATTTAGAAACATGGTTTTCTTGTAGAGGGCTTTTGAGCTACTAAGATTTAGCTTTTTGCTGCCTTTACAGTGTAAAACCAGTTCACTTTGGGAACAAAACAATGGATAAAAATGTTTTTTGAAGTTTCTTCTTCCCTCCATATAGTGAGGTACACAGAGAACATCACACATTAACACTTATCAGAACTACTACTAAAACAAGCAAGTTACACATGGTCAGCATTTATTTCTAAAAAAATCTGATTGATTTAGGCACCTCACTTCTAGACACCAGAAAAATTCTAGTCCAGGTTCCCAATTGTTATATTTAACAGGAAATGTACAACTAGTGTCCTTACCTTGAAAAGGTATGCAATAAAAAAAGTACAGTTTCAGTAATCCAGCAGCAAATATTCATTGTCATTTTAACAATAAATAGTATCAACAGACTTTAGGCAAGGTTAGGAAAGTCTTTTGGCAAATGCACATGCGCTTCCCTGTTGATCAGGGATCTATTTCTAGTCTGTCAAAGCCACCTTAGCTACATACAGACATGCTCCTTCTAAGGCGTCATATTCCTTCTGAGCTTCCACAAAGTAACTGTAGAATAGCTGCATACAGCAGAACAGAAATTTACTCCAGTTTTAGGAATCACAAAGCAAGTATTGCTGCTAGATGTCTTTATTTTCCTTTAACAAAATACACAAAGGCACAAAATTCACTTATATCTTGTCATTATTGTACAGGTATAAATAGTGCTTTGTATTCAAGTACAATCAAGTGCAGAGACTTTCTATATTTTATGTAAACACAAAACAGTTTTGTATGTATGTGCCTCTGGTTCATCTGCAATGCAAATACCAAAGGAGATGCCATTTATCTGAGTGCCATTTAACTGAATTCTGTCAAAAAGTTAGACAATGAATAACATTAACAACACTGTAATGACACTTCCATACGCTTAAGTCAAATGTCAGATGACACTTTAGCTTGTAAACATCTGTGTATTTAAAGAGTACTCAATTCATTTTAACAGGGAAGCATTAAATAGTATCTTAAGTTCACCAGACCAAACTTACTAGGTCAGTTGCTGCCAATAATTGCTCTTATGTGTGATAGCTAAAGAGATGTCAATTATAGGTCACCCTTAGCAAAGCTTATACTTTTTAAGTTTTAAATATGCAAACTGAACGGTGGCTACAACTGTTAGATTTCAACCAACTATACATTCTGTGTGTTAACTTATTTAAAAGACACATGCTTAATTTACAATACCCATTTTTACACATAGCTTTGACATACTGTGGCAGTTGAGGCAGTTTAAGGCTCAGCGAGATTTTAAGTTGTACCATTAAAAAAAAGCTCACCTGAATAGTAACAACAGGCATGAACAAAGCTAAAAACTAGCTACAGAAGGCACTTGAAGTACTTTATTCTGCTTTCATTAAAGATTCTTCACTTGGTTCAGCTGAAATAGAGCTCTGAAATCGAGTCTTCAGGTTGTTGAAATGTTTTCTGCTTCTTCTTTTTCAACTTCTTCAGCTAGCTTATCGTTTAGCTGCTCAAGACTCAGTGCTTTATCATCTGTATCATTTGTATCAGTGATCCGGGCCACATCGTCTTTCAGATTCTGTGAAAAGAAAAATGATTAAATAACCATTTCCAGAAATGAAGAGGTAGCTAATATTCTTAAAAAGTAAGCAAAACTGCATTTTGGAATCACACACAGGTTTTGACTTAGTCATTGCATGAAATTCTCAGCTGCTAAAAACTATCATTTTTCTAACAAGATGGTCACAGGCAAAACCTGTAAAATTTAAGAAAAAAGAAAATGTTATGGAAAAGAGTTCAGATTCCACTGTGAAAATATTACGCATTATTTTTATATGTTCACCCTCAACAGGATCTTTCTAAGCTTGTTTGTTAACGTGACACAGTGTCAGATAATTCGACACGATGGTAATTCAGCTTCTTGTGCTTGGTAATGGAAGTTTTTACCAACCGTACAGCTGCTTCTATACAGAGCTCAGTCTTTACACAGAACCTAAACATTCTATTTGGTGGAAACTAGTTTAAACATAAGGAGCCATATAACCAGAAAAAAAAAAAACGTTTAGAATAATCTAGATCTCCACATCTCAAAACAGGCAATGAAAACTACTGCATATTCTCAGTCTTCCTACAGGAAGAGTATGGAGGGATACACAGGAGTCCTCTGGAATGGGAGTTTTTTTGATAACAGCATTTTTTGAAGACCAGTAGAAATATTTATCCTGAGTACTACCTCTAAAGTAGTAAACTCTAGCTTCACAAACAGGAATTTCAGTAGCGATAAGAAATAAGACAGTCCACATTTTGAAGCAAGCATAAGCACTGAAAAACTGAATGCTAAGTGCTGCACTAAATGACACAAAGGTACTGTAGAATGAGACTACTGATGGCAGTTTGTTGACTAGTATTAGTCAATAACATACAGTATGAACACATACCGTGAAGACAAACAGTTTGCAAAACATGCAAAGTTACAGCTCAAAAATATTAATCTTATCAAATGTTTGTAATTTCATATTTATCAAAATGTGTTTAGTGTCAAAGTAATCCGGACTGCTTCAGGCTGATATTCACAGAATTCAAGCAGGAATGAAAGTTTTAGAACCACTGCCTCTGGCTTCTCGGGTCACAACTGAGATGAGTAGCTGCTGCACACCTTTGTCCAGGCAGACCTGGTGCAACTGCCCTCCATCACCAGGAACTCAAGATTCCTCTTCCCCGACACAGCTCCATCTAGCTAGTTCACAGTGCTCCACTTCAGACTGCTCAGTGCAGCCCAGCTTGTCCATTTCTTTCTCTGACTAGATCCTCCATCTTAGCGAGTTTGCAGCTGACTTACCCCCTGATTCAGCTTCCTCCCCTGCTTTCTCAATTACAGGCTGCTCAACACCTGCCCTGGCTTCTCGTTTCGAAACTACTCTGGAGCCATCTGTCAGATAGTCAAGCCTCCTGTTTTCTGCCCAAGCAAATTAATGTTCCCAGTTTCTTTCCAGGCTATCCCACTCTCCCTTCCTGTTCTTCAATTTCCATCTTGATCCCATCCCAGCCTGTGCTCAATCTTTATCTCCCAACTGTCAGTTTTCTTTCTGTCTCATCTCTGCATTTTTTCTTCAGCCTCAAATTCTATGAATAAGTTTGTGCCTTTTCCTGCTACAATCGCTCCACACTTGAGTCACATTCCCCCTTGATTGCTGCTGTTCAGGCTCGAGTCAAAGAAAGTATAGGGTATGAGGAAGAGACAACTCCATGCCCTCTCAACTTATTTGTAGTGTAGCACAACCATTACTTATTTACACAGTTTCAGTCCTGCAGTTCTCAATTGAACGATGCTTAGCACTCAGCAGAACTGACTCATTCTTCCTTTGATTGAGGTAAAGAAACTTTTCGTTTGGTCAGATCAGGAGGATGCTGAGCATCTACAACGTGTTTGAGGACAGCCCCAGGGACAATCAGCCACTAGTAGAAGCATCTAATTAAAAAGGAGAAAAGCTGATCAAGTGCACATTCTAACTATCTGTATTCAAAGGAACAGGAGAAGGATGCTGCTTTCGTTTTTACATTCTACTAAAAGGTATGGAGACATTGTCAAGTATTATATAACTTTTCCCTTCACTTTGTTCGTGATTAAACTTAGTGAATCTCTTGAAACGCTCCAGAATATACAGTTAAAAAACAAACTTACATGGCAAATTTTGGTCTAATAATTAAGTCTGACAAAGTTATAAGGAGCTTTATTGAGTAGTCAGGGCAATCATAGTAAGTGGTGCTACTAACTCCAACTATAAACATGACCAACCTTCATTAAATATGTGCAGTGATACCATTTCAAATACACTGATTAACGGAAAGCTTGCCTGAAGTCAACTTGATCTCAGTATTGCATAATTTAAGTTCCTGTAAGAGCAGTAGCTAACAAGAGAAAGCTCTGACCATAAACTTTAAAAGATGACAAAAGAAAATTAGTGTCTTGACGATTAAAACTTAATCCATGATTTAACTGAAGAATGTAGCTACACATACATGATCTCAACAGCAAACAGCCCTATGCTGGCCTGAGGCAAATTTGAGAGCTGTATCAATGAAACTTTAAAAACCTGCTCCTGGCTACAGCAGTTCCTCTTTGCAACACTTGTGCTTAATGCCTAGTACTTCAAAAGCATGTGTACTTCACATCGTAAGTAGTCAGATACCCCTCCTCTTGTTGCAGAGAATATTTCACTGCATAACCAGTGAAATCACAATACTGCATCACTACTAAATTAAGCAGAAGAGGCATGTCTTATGCTGGAATTCACAAAAAATGGTATAATTGCACTAAAACATAGCTACTTTACTTGTACTTTCAGGACATTTGGGACAAGTTGTTTTCACTACTGCAGCTCCCCATTAGGGCAGACTTTCAGACAGTGCCATGTGTCTGAAGTATCTCTAAGGAACATGTGCTTCACAGTATTCTGTGTTCATGGCTTTGATATCACAGAAAGCTATTGCAAAGCCTTTAAAAAAGAAGCCCGATAACAGCACAGCATTTGATTCCCTGTAGCCTTTACATCTTACCAAAAAGGCAAGCTATGTTGTTCAGCAAACACTGAACTGTGGTAGACTGGAAACGTAATACATTTTTAAACAACAAAAAACCTTGTTTACAAGTCATTAAACTCAAGTTATGTTGACCCATGTCTGCTTGAGAAATCACTGAATTCTAGTTGAACTAAGGAAAGAGCACAGCAGGCAGAAACTCACATCTTTGCAAACAAACCATAACTTACAAAAAATATATGTCTCATGCTGTCCTATGAAAGCAAAGTATACTTGGTAAAAAGGCAAGCCAAATCTCTGAAACAGAAAGTGCCTTAATTCCACAGTGCTTTTAAAAAAAAAATCCTAAACTCAGACTATTTTGACAAGAACAAATATTGAAGCTTATTTCTTAGTCCTTTGTCCTCAACTAGTTTTATTCCTAGATAAAGTTTCTGCTCCATCTATAACACTTGCCCAAAGCCAAGCTCCACTTTTGGTCAAACTCTTAAGTAAGCACACACTTGAAGCAGTATTATTTCTGGAGGACAGCACTACTGTGAATCCTTCTGTTGAACAACAAACCGAGTTCTGCATCTGCCTTTTAAATGGAAGCCCTTTCAAACATATCAGCAGTTGCGGTATTCCAAGAATCCTTAAAAGTGACAGAGCACTAAATCATCATAAAATATTTCACCAAGAGGGTCAAGGAATTTCATAAAGATCTGGAGACAACGCAGGAAGCTGTCTCCATAAAGTGCTGGCCACTGTGGCAAAAGCTGAAGTTCAAAGGCATCTAATGAAGACCTCTGAACATCAGCACCAGATATTCACCATAAAACACTGAAGCAGTCAAATTGTTTCAACCTTCAAAACATTGCTAAATGCTAAACCTGTTATCAAGAATGCAGCGTAACAGTAACAAATATAGGCAAGCCCAAATTAACCAAGATGATAAAAGTGGTTCCTGTTGGCATTTTCAATATGATCCAAACATTAATATTTTTAAGAGAACAGACTAGCCTTTGATGAAAAAAATTCAAGACTGAGCCATTTCAGAAAAAGGTAAGAAAAGATCTGAAGTATATTGCTTCATTCTGGTACCAGAATTTCCCAAGTTACTCTGCTGAACAGGGAAGCATGACATTTGTGCCAGTAATCTGCATCAGATTGACAGCTGATGACGCCATATTTCCAGAGGATTAAAAATCCAAGGTTCAGTGCCAACAGCACTCCCCATAACCATTCTTCAGATCTCTTATCCACAGGAGTTGCATGTAACATGCTTGTCACTGCGTGAGCACACAACTGAAAAGAGATTCAGCTTCATGCTCTACTCATTAGTAAAAGTAGCTGACTGGTAAAAAAATATTTATAGCACTTCTGTATCACATTAGCTTGCAGCTTCTTTGAGCTATACAGCTACGGTTTAAATGAGTTACAGATAAGAGCTGGATGTCCCTGTGCTGTCAACATTGTGGTGAAGTTGGTTTCCTGATGTTAATGTTTGTCTCCATCTGTAAGTGAAGATATTTTCTATTCATGCTATGACAGCAGCTATATTGCTGTAGTGAACAAAAGTCTTCCCCCCAGAGCTATGCCTCAATGATAGTTTCATACCTTAAACTACAATCAAGGAATAAGTTCATTTATTAATAAAGCCCAACTGTCTGTAAGCAGTTATGCTTCAAATTAGGGTTTTGATGGAAAAAAGTGATTTACTGAAAGTGATATCTTCTCATTCTTAAGAGATTACTTTGTGGCAAGTCGCAGGCAGTTAATGCACAGTGACAAACTGATAGGGTAGCATTGGCTTCCTCTACATCAAGATGGCATTTCTCAGATATTAGTTATGTAAAATATTAACACATACTCTATTTCTGGCTGCTTACTAATTATCAAAAAAGAATGGTTTATATCATCTTTGAGATTAAATATTTACAAAAGATCAGATATTTAAGCTAGATAAACCAAAAACTCAGTTTAGTAGTTACTTATTTCTTATGCCTCTCTTGAAAAATTTCACCATACGCTTCCTAGCAGGACAAGAGACCTGGGAAACAAACCCCACAGCAGTTTCCTTTGTCCTTGTTTTTAAATAAAGCAGCACATTAATACAAGACCACACTAACAAAAAACAAGTTCTTTTCAGTGTTAAAAGCAAATTGGTAAAAATCACATTTACTCCAATAAAACCATCCTATTTTTATCCTGAAACACTTGATAAAATTCTGTTTTAAAAAAAGTAAAAGTTATTTTGCAGACTTTTCACTCCTACATCTCAAGTGCCTAAAGAAAATCTCACACTAGTTCTTAAGGTTTTACATTTTTTACATCATCTATAAACTGACTCAGTAGCTCAGACCCACTAAAAGCATAGTTTGATAAGCATTTCCTTCAATGATAATACCACATTAATTAGCACACACACTCCCTTTCCCAAAACCTCTAAGAAGCTGCAGTTATGGATAATACTCAGAAGCCCTCTAGGGCTACACCCCCAAGAGCTGAATATCCATCTTTAAGGGCTTCTCCATTTGATTCACATAGTAGAAACTAAGCAGAGTTTTGAAGATCCCAGTAACAAATTAATGTCTTTTCTGCATGAATCTTAATTTTAAAAGCAGCCAAGAAGCTACTAACCTACCCTCCACTCACTGAAAAGATGATTAGCTCATTTGAGAGCAAAGGTGACATTTGCATTGTCTTAGCTTCATGCATCTGATGTCACTCTTACCTTCATGCTAGTAATACTACTTTTAATGAAGTGAGAGCGCGCTATGGTACAGGAAAAGAAACCAAACAAGTTTTCCCTCTAATGCACCCACATCAGAGCACACCCAGAGATGGCTACAGTTAGATATGACTTTCCTACCAGTCTCATGCAGCCTTCTTGTGCCAGAAAATAAAGGCCGGTGCCGCTTTGTACTCCCTGTTAGACATAATCAAGCAGAAACATTCTTTCTGTTACACTCTGACAGTTTCCCACAGTTGGTCTGTTTCTAGCCTGAATCTCAGGGCTGCACACTATTCAATAGCTTCCACCCATGATCCCTGTTTAAACTAATGTAAAATCCCATCAAGTACTCAATAGCACATCTAACTGGAGATTCTCTGGTTTGAAATTGTAATTTCTGGAGTCTCTTAAAACACTGCATCTTCCTGTTGGCTGTACACCAGATGCCTACTGTATCTGCAGACTATAAAACGTCTCAAAAGGAACTATGTTAAATTAAAATTGACAATTTGTCTTTGAACTCCCTGATTTTAAACAAGGCAGTTTTACTAGATTTTCCTGCCCTGAGGAAAACAGCAAAAGGAACAAAGGCAAAAATTCCAACACACCTCAATCAAATGACCTGCTGAACACAGTGAAATTTAACCACTTCGGGACATATTCCCTTCTTAACAATTTCTGTAATTTACAATGCTACATTTCTATCTGTTTATCAGGAACATTAGAGTGAAAAATTTTGTTATGCCATCATTTACATGAGACATATTGCCTAGTACAAAGAAATTATTAGGGTCAGGACAGAAGACAGTAGTATCAACAAGCTAAGCTAGAAGCAGGGACATTAAAGAATTGAAAAAAAAAAATAAACTGCAACCCACTATGAAGTTACAACACAATAGACTAGACTATTCAGTTAGAAGGGACCAACAAACGATCATCTAGTCCAATTGCCTAACCAAATCAGGGCTGCTGACCAAAGCTAAAGCACGTTAAGTGCATTGTCCAAACGCCTCTAAAACCTGACAGGCTTGGGGCCATCAACTGCCTCTCTAGAAGCCCGCTCCAATGTTGAGTTCTTCAGGTTGTTCTTATTCTTTTAAAAAACATCATGTAGACAAGAGAGCTAGATGATGGGGACGGGATTTCATTAGACATTTCAAAAAGAGCAAGACTTCATGAGATTAGCACATACCTTGAGTCTCCCGGGGCTTTCTCTCTCTAGGTATCTAGAGGCTCAGTTTCAGAATCGCGGTTCTGTAGATTGCCTTTTTTTCAAAACTGAAGTCTGGAAGTCGTGGAGCCTGAGGTCTAGTTTTTCTTGCAGGATTCAGGAAAAAGCAGTAGGCACACCTAAATGCTACACAAAAGCACACCCATTAAGTAACCTCACTAATTAATTTCACATTTCACCTTTGTTCCTACACTATATTCTGACTGTGCAAAATACTAAAAACAGAATTAGATAGGTGACTGTTAGTACCTGAGAGTACCTTCATCAAATTTACACAAGCTGCTCCTATAGCTCCATTTTTAACTTCAGCATACGTTTGCTTCTTAAAAACCTGTTTGCTTTCAGCTCTACTGCACTTAGAAGTGCTGACCACCACTTTGAAAGATTTAGCCACAATGAACAAAATAATACAATTCAGTACCACAAGACACTGCTGCATGGTGTTCTATTCTTTTCTACAAAAGAATTAAGTTGGCAGATTATTTTTTTTTTTACCCCTTAAGATGCCACTTTCCTCACCGTTTGAATAAGGGGATGCTATGGATTCTGCAAGATATGTGCGATTCTGCTTTTTGAGGAACGTCCTGCTCCAAGTGGTGCTTAATTAAAAAAAGGCAGTTTTGTTCTGGAGAAGTACTGGATACCACTTAATAGTTAAAAGCATATTTCCACCCCCACCAAGACAACGGGGGAAGTGGCAATTTCTTGCACAGTTGAACTGTGAACTCACTTGAGCTAAGATGACTGCATATCTTTGGTTCCATAGGAAATGTTCATCTTATTCTTACAATGCTGTATATTTACTCATAAAATTAAGCAAAACAAAATGAAATAGATTTATCTAAGATTCCCTCATCTCTTAAGCATCAGGCTTACGCTTGTGGTAGAAAGGAAGCAAAATAAAACATCTGTGTTCAATAAAGAGCTGTGTCTGTCTTAAGTTATTGTCAGCCATAAATTCACATATAGCCCCCTAGGGCTTGTTCCCACTCCTTTTCCGATACCTCCTCAAGATCTTCTTGCCAAAGCAAAATTTTGTTTAAGTTCTGGTAAAGAGAACACTCTTCAATGCAAATAGTTTCTCAATATAATAAACCCCTTTGAGAACCATTCATAAGCCAGTAGCAATTCTCAGGGATGTATTGGAGGAGGCTTATTTCTACTGAATCGTTTCTACACCATAAAATCCTTGGCCTGAAGGTTGCAATAAAGTACTTCTCTTAAGTCCTGAAGTGAATCTTAAGATACAGAGTAGTGAGTTACCATAAAACTGTTCCCGTATGAAGTGGCATTCTCACAGTGTCAGCTAAGTACTTAACTGCAACCACAATGAGGTATGATGCATGTTATGAAACATATGCCAACGACTACAGAGTAACACAGATTAGCTCTTTACCTATGTATTCAAACTCCCTCCTTCAAAGCCATGCCGTTGTGAGAAAAACATTGCTGACATATAAGGGCGTACCTAAGAAAACACAAGAATATATTATTGCTACCTTTAAGTAATAACACACTGAAGTGAGATACATTTTTACCTGAGATACTGACTAATATCTTAGATATTTATCTTTTATTATTTATATATTTATATTTATTATCTTAAAAGGTAATTTCTACAGTGGAATTATTATTCTTTAATGCAAACTAAATCTGTCTATTAATATTTTTAAAAGTTGTTTTAAAACAGTGAAATATTCTTAGCTAAAATTTAATCTTCATGGTTCAACATATTTTTAATGTCATCATTGTCAGCAAATAACATCCAAATTAAGTTTATATTCCATTAGAATACAGTCAATATGAAAAGTGACCATGGTTAACACGAAAGCTCTGATACGTTTGAACAGTTCTGAAGGCAGTCTGAAAGCATTATAATGGTAATAAAACTGAAATGCTAAGATAATCAAATTAATTTTTTTAGTTCAAAATATAATTCATTCACCCACTTAAGCATAGATTTTTCTCTTCATATCACGTGGTTAATACCACTCAAAGTGGACATTAATTTTGTCAAAACGTTACCATTTTTCCTACAGAGTTTTCAGGTGAAGCACTGACAAAAGACATTATGAAAATTTCCAACAAATTAATTTGCAATTCTTTTAACCTTGACACGTCTGGCTTCCTATCTCTTAAGTGTTTAGGTATTTCCTTTAGCAACATTTTACCTGTTCTGAGGACCATCGCCAACCAAATATTCAATAACTCTATCCACAACTCCTCTTTCTCGTGGAAGAATAGGTCTCGCTAAAGGAGGGCCTGGAGGATGAAGACCTAGGAAGACACGAACTATGTCAAAATTATTTTCGTCTATATTATTATATATAATATGATATTTCACTGTGCGTGATAGTGTAATAAAATAATTGCATCTACTTAATATGCACGTCCATATTTCTTAGTCCACTAGGAAAGCTGCAAGATTTTTTAAACCCACAATAGTTGAAAGTTGTTCTTCTGCTCCTCTAGCTTATAATCTTATTAAATCACTATTTCTACACCTTGGATATGAAATTTAAATTTATAACTTCTAAAGAACTTAAGGCATCAATAGTATTTAATGTTTACTCAGAAATAGAGGCTATTAACCAAAGAAAAACTCCTTATTTGAGTTTTCTTCATATACTCTCAACTCTGCATATTCAACCACTTCAAGTTTACACCAATAAACCTGGTAAAACCAATTAAAACAGTAGAAGTAAAGATGTTACCAAAGAAGTAGCCACTGGTTTCTGTGCCATTACTACACCACAATCATCATGCTCTCAGTATGTATTCATTCTACACGTTAAACCTGTCTAGCCATTTGGCATTTTTAATGTTTAATGTTTCCATGTTTAATGGAAAGTTGGATACTTTCAGATTTTTGCTTAGCCAAAGAAGCCAGAAGGCCACTGTTAAGATACAATTTTTCATATCCCATGTGTTTAACAAACTACAATCAAAATAAAACTCCATTAAGAACAGGTAGCAGCAACAGTTGGTACCACCTTTTTCACCTCTGTTTACAAATGGCAGTTAAAGTAGACCAGTGGCACAAACTTGTCTTTCCACAAAGTTTTATGAACATCTGGTCTATTGCACAAGACCAATGCAAGCTGCCGATTTCCACTTATGTAGCTTTGCATTCTTACATCTACCTTCCTCTCAGCCTTAAAAACAGAAGATGCTAGGCATAATGAGCAAAACCACTATTCGGTAAGAAACTAAGTTTGAATCATTCAGATGTGACATTCAAATAACTAGTATCTGAAACTTCTTCCCCGAGGCACACTCCCTGGCCAAGAGATACTTTCACAAGCATGGGGAGAGGGAGGGGGGGTATTAAGTTACAGCACTTTCAATAAACAGATACCAGACAGCTAGTCTTGAATGCAGGAATAATTCAGTGAGCACCTTGGGGGTGGGAAGTCTTAAAATATTCATAAAGATCTCGTGGAAGTATAATATTTAAAGGCCACCAAAAAAAGGACGGTTTGAGTAGGACAACAAACTGGTCCCTTTCAGAGCTCAACTGAGACAAAGAGGTCAACTTCAAGCCACCTGAAAACAAAGTTATAAAACCTGACAGATAAGACTCAGTTTAACCCAATGATAAAATTACTCATAATAATGCAAAAAGTCCTATTAAGCTCAAGATAAAATTCAACTAATATTAGCAGGTTTCATACTGAGATGAGCATATGGCAATCTGAAACCATGCAAAACTAACTATATTTAATTCTTAGAAGTAAAATTCCCAAAGGCACAAAAAGTGACCACGCTTCCTCAGGGAAAAGTTCTGGCTTGTAGCATGCTCTTGCTATAGCCCAGTAAAAACAGATACACACAAACACCACGGCTTAAAAGAAAGGCTTTTAGTGACCACAGATTCAGCCTTCAATTCTCTTTCAAAATACTGGATGCAGACAGCAAATTTTCTTGGGAAAAAATATGGTTTCACAGAATCCTCCAAACGCCCAATAAGCAAAGAGGAAGGTAAAGGGTTAAAACAAACTAAACCCACTGTCTGTAAGATGTAAAAGGGTAAAACAAATTAAACCCGTTGCCTGAAGATGCAAAAAGTTTTTTAAAAAGCCAAATAAAGGACAAGAGAGCAGAGTTTGTTAGCAAGTTGAACTAATTCAGAAGGACATTGAACCTGAAAGATACCATGAAAAAACAAAAAACAAACAGTAGACTTCAAGCTTCTCAGAAGACAAATTTAGCTTCTTGTAGTGGCTTAGCTGGGGACAGCACTATGACACAAAGTCATAGCTTCCACACACAAGCGATACTCTTTCATAAACATATGAACAGAAATAAAAATTTACGTCTTAAGTAGACTATACACAGGCAAAGACAACACAGCAAGTCTGACTATTTGATAAGCCTGATCCAAGATAGGCTTTACATTTAAATACAGCATTAAATGTAACAGCCAGCAATTAACATCTCAAGCCCTCTACCTTTTAACCTTCATAGATTGGAGCAAAGGAAAAAGAGCACCTTATGGCAGATGCACTACATTGTGGTAAACCTCAAGATGAATGCCACGTTATGTCCTAGGCTCCATCCTCTACTGCAAGCACCAGAAACATTGCAGGAATCAAACATTTTCAGCTGGGCCCTCTCAAACGTGCTACACATAGAATAAGACTAATCTTGCCATCCACATAGAGCAAGACTAATCGTGCCAATGAAGGTTACAGTATTTCTAACAGCACAGCCTTTCAAAACACCTATCATCAATACTGGATAACTGACCTAAATGGACTGTCCCTAATCTTTACAGCACAATAAAATTTGACCAGAAACTACTGCAATATACAACCCTTTCAAAAAGCACAAGAAAGTGTCCTGCTTAACAACAAATGTTTTTAAAATAACTCTCATTTTCACAAACAAGGAGAACTGAATTCAGGAGATACCAGCGAATGTGCTCCCGAGCTATTCCTGTATTCTGTCAACAAGCAGGAACCCAGACTAAGAAAACCCTCACAGCAGCAAGGCAGAACAAATTCAGTGCAACATAAACTGGACCTAGTGCTTCATTTTATAGATTCTGAAAAAGCAGTCCAAAGAAAAATTCAGGCAAATGCATTTCCTAAGCTTCACAAAAACCTGAAAGACCCAATACTGCCATTAAAAAAAGTGAACAGACAACATCCAACATAGGTGTGAAGTAAAAATCTGGAGCACTGATATAATCTGCAATAAAATTAAAACTCTAGAGTAATTTTGTGAACGCCTGGTTAACACTCAAACATGTATTTAGCCCTGTACTCACAAAATCAAATTTCTGTATGGACCTGTATATCACCAACATATGAAGAGTCTCTCTAGAAGTTAATGAACAAAGTAAAAATTAAGTTACCTAGAATGAAACATCACAACACACTCCAAGAACAACTTCAATTACTTGCCTACTAATAACTCAACCCAACCATCTTAGTTCTCATGCTGTTATGGACACCAGTAATTAATATAAACATCAAAAACAATCATTGTAGAAAGACTGGTCATTTCTGCAAAGCTTGGCAAACTCTCAACTACCTGCTGGTTATTAATTTTCAAACATATGGGAGCTCTGTGGTAATACACGTTAAATTGATTCTCCTCTACAAAATACAACAAAAATGAATTATTAATCTTCTCTAAAGTAGAGATAATTAAGGCCATTCATATTGTTGCAAGCCATGCATAAACTTAGATGCAATGATATTACTCTTATAGATACTGAATTTACATGCTTTTCACTATAGCTACATGACTGAGATTTTTATATGCCTGGAAGGTTTGGGGAAAGTCAAGAGAAAACAGGGCTTCCACATGAACTGACAATTGCAATGGCTTCCATTGCTATCTACAACAAAATAACACGTTTGGTCAAAGTAACAGTTATTAGTGAAAACAGAAAAATTATGTGCCTATAAAGCATTATCACAAAAGTTAACATTAAATATTTTAATTAACAGGTTTGGCAACTGTCCTTTCAAAAAAGTCCATTAATTTTTTTTCTTTCCTCCTCTAAAATTATTTTCTGCAGTAAAGGCTGAATTTCATCCAGCTTACTCATTGTGCCTGAATCTTCCCCTAAGAATAAAACTATTATATAGCTGATATTGTTTTATTATGTAGCCATCTTCTTAAACAAGAAGGAGCATGCAATATATAAATTCATTAAGGAATTTTCAGTAAGCAGGTTTCCATAAAACGTGGTTTGTAACCAAACAATAAATCTCCTGGTGCAAGGAGCTGATTTCTGGTACTTTCAAGATAATCAAGACTTACTAATTAACTTGCCTTTACAGTTCACTTCAGGGATAACTACACATTTAGCAGTTTCATAACACAGGTAAACCATTAACAAAATATAAGCCTCAATGGACTCTACAGAGAAGGGAGAGATCACAACTTTTCATCACAAGTTTATACCACTACACCCAAACAATACAAACAGGCATTTTAACATTCAGTTGCCCAAGATCTTCCATTAAGAGACAGGCGTCAAAGCATTATGTATAGTCCTACTTTTAGATTGTGTCATGGAGGTTAGTAAGCAAGGACATACAGCTTGTAAGACTTAAGTAACTCAAAGTTAAAAATCAGAGGCAGAGAAAAATATTCTTGATCACTGCATAAAGAGCAAAGAACTACTCCACACTACAGTGACACTCAGAAGATTCTTGGCAAGTTGCATCCCTCTATTTTCAAGGCAGTGTTCCATCTCCTTTCTTGCCCTGTGATCTAACTTGCCAGACTTCCTGCAACAAATGCAAGGCCTGGCACAAACCCATACAGCACTTTACCATCCATGAGGAGAATGAAAACAATGCCTCCCCCTCAAAACTCTTAAGTTTTGTTATCCCTCCTATAGAATTTAGTTCACGTTTATTTAATAAAGTCTATCCCGTCTGAACACCAAGCCAGAAATCAAGGAAAACCCATTTTCAGGATAGGAAACCAAGTTTTAAGGAGCAGATTTCAATCTGCTGCTAAACTTTTGACTCTTGTACCAAAATAACAATGCAATTTTAGAAGAATTCAGCTACCACAGACTACTTTTCTGGTATATTTGGTATTTTACACTTTAATCTATGAGTATAGATTGCATGACTATACCTCCTAGAGTAAAAATTTAAATAAATGTCAAGATGCATGTTAAAAAATATGTGCAGGGTTTAGTGAGAAACATGAATGTATTCTGAAAGTGTTCTCCTCTGTACCTGATTTTATATAAGTGTAGAGCTCTTCTAAACTAAGAACATAAAAAGGTATGCTATATTGTTGACTACAGAATACTGCAAAGTTTTATTGCCATTTAAACAAAGAAGCCATAACAGTTAAATGAGCTCAGGCAATAGGTTTCAGCATCAAAAGGTGCCAGCTGTAAAGAGTTATGGCTAATTGAATATGGAACTCCTGCTTAATCAGATAACTGCTCTGCTATTTCCAAATGAAATGCCATTTCCATACTGTCTGAAAATGGCCCTATTTTATTGGTAACCAGAGAAAACAATATAAACTGTAAATAACATTAAGTGCTCTGTTTACCCATTCCAGGGACTGAAGTAGCAGGGGATCCAGGGCGTCTTGGTGACTGCAAGGATGGCACAACAGTTCTTTCTGGGGGTCCACTCAGAGCTGATGTATCTCTCTGCACATTAGGAGATGCTGGAACCAGTGATTTTGGAGAGCCTTGTTAGGAGTCGCGGGTGAGGGCACGGAAGCATTTCTTTGAGCTGTGGTCCTCTGACGAATTTCTGACAAGAACATGTGCATACTGAATTTAACATCTAGCATTATAAGCAAGAGATTAGTAAGAGCACATTAATATCGTTATTCCAATCAGCAAATTACAGAGTCAAACAAAACCAGAAAGGTCTATAACTACAGATCACCAGCTGCCTGCCTGAGCACGCCATAGAAATAAATCCCACACAGAATACTATATTTTAATAGCAATAATCGTTAACTGATAAATACTTCGGGCAAAATCCTTCCAGAAGAAAATTAGCAGATACCTACCTCACAATTCTGTTCTCTAAGGCAGAATGTTGGAGATAGGAACAGCTAGATTCATTAACGTGGTTAACAAGTGACAGCTTAGTCTCTAAAAGGGGCACCCCAAGAATGGCTACACCTAAGGCTACAGTACCCTACACAGTTCACGTCTAGCACCCACATTACTTTGAACAAGTTCGCTTGTCTTCCTTCACAACAAATAGAATTTAACATTAGATTTGGCCTTTAAGTTCATCTCCTCAAGTTTCAGGATCAGAGAGATTTTATCTGCTGACTTTGTAGCAGGCTGGAAGATATTAAAGCCTCAGCAGGCAGTTTACAGGTCCACTGGCAACCAGCCACGGGGAGATGGGTGTGCTGAAGTCTGAAGGAATGATCCCTGTCCCCGAAAGTATAACACTACCAGGTTAAGCTTCTGTATGGGCTGGAGGAGGCGGGGAGTGCGTGGCATCAGCTTACACTAGTTGAGAGAGTTGCTATCAGTGGAGTACTAGGTCAAACATAAAAGTTCTGTTGGAAAACCGCCAGCATCTAGTGCCATGAAATTGCAACATACATAGGCTATGTCTTTGCCTACTTATCTCTACATATAAACAGGATTAATATACACTGTAAGAAAGAATAAAAGACCCTTTGGTACCATCAGTCAGAAGACAACTGCACAAAGTCGTACTAAAAATCCACCTTGTTCAGTTTCCTACAGAGCAGAACAAATTTCTAGCTTTCCCCTGCCGCACCTTTGTGTGCACAACTGCATTGCTTCACACAACTTTATCGTCCAAGTCAGATCACCCAACGAGTATGAAGTTTCTGTACTTTAACTTGGTTTTAGCAAGTAAAGTTTGTCCCCTTCACTATTTAAACTGTTCGGAACCTGGAAACCAGGATAAATGGTGAGGTAGCTGCAGAAATTCCTTTAAGGCTTCTGTGGTGACTTGTTTCTATTTTGAACACTGCTCATGGGTTGAAAGTTTTATTTTAATGAAGAATTCATTTATGATGAACCTCAACATTGACATTTCTGAGAGGTTTTTGTAAGAGACATTAGTAGTAACTTTTCAAGTCTAACTACACTAGAATAATTGCATTATCCTCTCCATGCCATCTGACCAACAGGCAGGACTCATCTACAAACAATATATTGATTCTGCCCCATGATTTATTTATCCACATGTTCAAGTTTGTGTTATATTTTCCACCCATGTACTAGTTTCAAAAAAAATCAAGTTAAAATTATGCAATTTCCAACTATTCTCAGCTCCACAGATCTTTAAAAAATGAGTGACAAATACGAAGCCTAGCTCTACTTGTTTTTAAGTATCTATAAAAAGACATTTTAATCCACTGCTAAGATTTTCTACATTCTTTTTCATTACAAAGCCTGCTTTATTATGTTTTTATTCAAAGATCATGACTAATTTCTACATACGAACGTTACTTCTACATTTTGAAGGCTGTCTTCCTATATCACGTGGTTTAAACATGTCAATTTTTGTTGCTTAACAGCTCTGAGCATTTTGATAGGTCATGAACATATCCACATTTATTCTGAGCCCATAATACACTATTTCTAAGCAACTTCCATGCCACCTGCAAGAGCTTTGTCCTTTTTGCCTGTTCTTTTTGAAGGGTCATTTTTGGTAAGCCTCCTTTAAAAAGGCTTTCAGTTTTTAAAAAGTTACTGCTACTTCAATGACTCTCAACCAGTATTTTTGCTCCTACAAAGATTTTGAACCCAAGTACTTTACAGTCAGTATTACCCAGATGTACTTCAGTAGTTTTAGTCTCATTACAGAGGTAAGAATGCATTGATAGTTTCCACAAAGTTATATCAGGTTATTCACAAGGCTTCTTTTTTTTCCCCTCCACTTAGAAGTTCATTTGGCTTTCACTCTATTCTTATTTCATACTTAAGAGAACTTGCCAACACTCAGCTGCTCCCCGAGTAAGAGAAGTTACCAGAAGAACTTACATTATGAGAAAATAAGAAATGTTCTGCTTAGCAAGACTAGTCCATCCATCCCAGTATTTCATCTCTTAGAGTGGTTGTAGATGTTATTTAATGACAACACACAAACCTGAATGCTTTCTGTTGCCTACATCTCTGATACCACCCCCAGAATCCATAAACGCATTGTCAGGGACATTAGAGTACATCCCTGTAAATATTTTAGTATCACATACAGACCCTCTTGCCTGTGAACTCCTCTAATTCCTTCTAAACCTGCTGGCCGCTTCCACAATAGCAGCCCTAATGTTTTTCTGCAGTAACTGGATATGATCTATACACTTCTCAAATTGCCTTATGTTGAGATGCAATGTGTTAATAATGAGCCTCTTGCAAAGTTCCAGATTTCCATAACACAGGTTCCACAAGTTAGCTGACTAACATGTCCATTGGGTCTCAATGCTAACACAATATACAGGTACTGTTGATGTAGTTTATTGAAGTTTTGCAATTTTCCAAGGTTTTTTCTTCCCTGAATGACTTTTGTGCGTCTGCAAACCAAACTGTATCAAGGCCAATAAATAACTTAAAAACAGAACGTTTCTTCAAACACACTGGAATCCATATTCTGCAGTTACTGGCACTGAACAATACAGATACATAAGCAGACACATCACTTAACAGGGCTACTACTCACAACTGATCATTCAGTATGATCTCTTAACAAATATTAAGATCTTGCCAGTGGTGAGACAGCTGTATCTTTCATGTTTACAAGCATAACTATTTTATCTCCCCCTCACTTAAACTCCTTAGTTTTGGTAAAGAAGAATACATCATTTTTTAAATAGGTAGAGCACAATGCAGGTCAACATATAGTTCGCATAACTTGTTGGCTTTAGTGGCAAAGACCAACCAAGAATTTTCTTTCTTCCTCCTCCTGCCTGTACCCATCCCACAGCTTGCAACCATCTGTTATTGCGTTATTTTTAATTCGGGTCATGGAGTGATCTCATTTACAATACAGCCCTGCTAACAGTTGTATTAGCACAATGAAGGGAGCAGGTATAAACAACAGGATAATGTTGATAAACATTTATTCCACTGCCAATATATACTTAGCCTAGTTTTTTCATACAGCCTAAGTACTGAATAACTACATGCTCATTAACTCTACCCCTCAAAGCATTTCTGAATAGATAAACTTACACTTAAGTTTTCAAATTCCTTTCTGTCTGGATATCCAGGTGTTTTCTTAGGCCAAACTCAAGATTCATCTGAATCACCTGTTACAACTAAAATTATTTAAGAAGTGTGCGTGAAAAAAAACACCAAAACTGGGAAAAAAAAAAAGAGCTAAATACATGTGAAAATTGGAGCACCACCAGTTGTTTTTCTGAGAACCAGCTATTATGTAACACTGATTAAATCTTTGCACTAATTAGAATGATGAGCAAGTTTCCATTTCAACTGGTAAGTCAAAAACATACCAACTAACTAACCTTTCATCAGCTGCCTCATACACAACATTGTCCAATCTGATTACACATTGGTCATTACTTGCCCTCTTTTCAAAAAGACTCAATTACAGAGCTCAAGATAATGAGTTCTGCTGCCTGGCTAGTTTATGGCCAAAGTCAGCAAAGAGAAGATCAAGGAAGCTTTAATGTTAACTTGTTAACAGATATTTGATTATTCCTAATCACTATATTTCTACCACATATTGCATACACCAAGCTACACCACGATCACATTAAGGTGTCATCTAGTTACAGTAAGTTATACACTGCACAGAACAGAAGCTAATATTTGTTTTGGGCATATATTATTTAGTGTGAACAGCAAAAAGCTAGTAGTTTTTTAAGCTAAAAATGAAAGTAATTACTGCACATACCAAGAACAGGTTATTTAGAAAATAAGTCTCCACAATTTCACAAGCTAAAGCCAAACATAGCATGTCCCTCCTGAACTATAATGCATCCACAAAATACAATAGTCTGAATATCCACTTTTTCTTGGACAAAAAACAGCACCAATTCTAAATTCAATGTGTTAGAGAACAGATTGGAAAAGAGAAAAAAGGAAGCTGTACTATAGACAAACAAAATTATATAGGATCATTTAAGTTGGAAAAGACCCTTAAGATCATCGAATCCAACTATAAACCATAACTTACAAAATTTACTTTCCAAAATCCTTTCTAAGGCTGAACTGCACTTTTACTCAGGATAAAGTAAATTGCTTGCTTTAATGTGGATGTACCCAAAGAAGTTGACCAATGTTTGAATCAGAAGTGTACTTTACTTTTTCTCAATTGTGTCCCCACTTAGAAGTCTGTTTCACACCACAACAGAGTCTCAGAGAGCAGCACTTACATTCTTCTCAAATGAAACTAAGCTGAAAGGTGCCCTCCACCAGGTCCATGAGACCACTTTACAGCTAGCCCTAAAAATACATAGTGTGGGCAAACTCCTCAGCAACAACTGTTTCACTCTACAGGTATCCTCCTGTTATACCACACTTATTAATGTAGACCACAGCCTACTGTGGCTGGCTCTGAGAAATACTTCTAGGTCTCTCAGAACCTCTCCCTCATAGCCCTTCTATTAACAGGCATGTCAAAAATCAACACAACACACCATATGCTGGATCCAACCAACCTGCTTTTGACTAACTCAGAACCCTGGATCAAAAGCACATGCACTGCGCTTTGTAAACCCAAACATACACAGGACTAGTTAACTAATAGGGACTGAGCAACTCACTTGTCACCATTGCTACTTCCACAAGGTGGGCAGAGGGGAAGAGAACAATCATATAACTCCTCGGGAGTTTCAAAAATGCTGGTGATATCCCTTAGTAAAGCCAGGGTGACTAAAGACTTCCTATTGTCTATTTAATTTATAGCTAGTTATCTCTAGATCTCTACATCAAAACACACATTTCCAGGCAGTTTCAAACCCCGGTCAGCATTACTTGCATTCTACAAACATATCTGTCACACTACTTCTGGACCAACTTCTAACATTATCTCAAGCAGAAGAATGAATATAAAGAGTTAAAAAAAAAAAAGACTACCCAAACATTACATGTATGACAGAAAATTCTTGGCAACCACCCATGAGCTGTATTAAGACAGAGAACAGAACAGGGTGTCAGAATGGCACTTCAGCCTTAAAAAAAACTATGAATGGTGCAGAAATGGAATGATGGGAGAGACAGGTGAGGGGCAAACTTGAGAAAAAGCTGTTGTGCCTAGGACACCAGCAGAGATAAAAGCTTTACTGCTAACATACTGCACTGCAGCTATTCACTGTCAATGTCAACAAGTAAAGATGAGCTAAAAATGTTTTCATGAGAATTTGAAGCTAAGCAAGAAGAACAACACAGTGGATTCGACCATGCAGCTTATAAACACCTTTGTTAGTAAATCCAGGTGCTCTGCTGCACCCATCAAAACCAGCACTCCAAGAGCGAAAAATGAGACAAATAAAAGTTTCGTTACTCACAAGACTTAGACACAAATTGGCAATTCTAACACATGCTCTAAAGCAATCTATTTATTTTACGGGAAGTTACACACATCAGATTCTGCAGTTCATTTTGAGCACCAGGCCCTACATGTCTAAGTTGGTTATAACAGCAAATTAGTACTCACACTTTGAGACAGATCCTTGTAGGTATTTTCAGTATTATAATACAAGGTGGCCTTTATACTGTGTTAATACTAGCATTTTCAGTTTAACTACAGCATATTATACTCAACCTTAAGAAAAATTTAACAGTAGTTTGTTTGCCTAGGTATTTTTTTCATTTATAGCCCAC
>CM030011.1:56709038-56766538 GCA_017639485.1 Pluvialis apricaria | reverse complement strand
CAATTGTCTCCAAAGCAACATAGGAAAATGAGAAAATCTTCTGCAGAACAAAGTGACTTTTAGGAAGAGAAAAAACAGAAAGCTCACCATCACTTGACACCTTCCTTATCTAACAAGCTTCTTGCTACAGCAGTATTAGATAGGATTGTAGTTATTTGTGGATATAAGTTTTGCAAAAACAGTAGCATTTCAAAATGGAAAAATTTAGTTCTCATCACAAGATTCAGATGTCAAAGTTATTCTTCACATTATATAGTTATTGGACAATTCAACAAGTTACTCTTCAGATTTTGAAATTCACATATAGCTTTGTAATTTTAGGAAGGCTAAATCTGAACAAGAATTCAGTTTCACAACTGACTCTTTACATTTACAAGTTTCTTGAAAATGTATAGAAATTGTCAAGATTTCTAGAAGCACGCTCAGTTCTCATGGTTTCACTTCTAGGATATATTTTTCTAAAATCAACTGAAATTTGGCTGGCAATACCACAGAAGGAATCAAACAGGTCAAAGTTATCTTATTCTTTGAGCAAATTAGTATAGTTACTAGAAGCAAATAAGGGCCTGGGTAGAATTTAAATAGCAAAGAAACTGGCCTGGGCACTGCCACAGCAAGCACGTTTATAAAGGCAAATCAACATACTGACTTCCAGATTATTTGCCATCCTGAAGCATAACCTTGGAAAGGTTAACCTAGTGCTGAGCACTGGCTCACTAACACAGCGAATTGCTCGACACCTCCTACTCTTTTTCCATAATATACTCTTCCCCAAGATCCAAAACTTCTCCCACAAAAATGTTTTCTTCTTTCTGCCAAGGGCTAATTCATAGTCTATTATTATCAAGCTTAAATGCTGAGTAACCAGAATCACAAGTGAAGTTTCTATGAAAGTTAATACCAGCCTAATCATGGATTTTTCATGGAATTAACCACATCTTAATAAAGAAGCATGGTCATGTACCACATTCTCTCCTATGAGTAATTGCATGGATGGCCTCCTTTCCAACTGGCAACCGAACAGAATTCCTGCGGCAACGACATCAGTTGCCTATATTGAGAAGTAATACGAGTAATGTATTTTAAGCTTCTTGTAAACGTGATTTAGTAACTGGAAGTCTGAAGTACTGGCATGGTGCAAACTGCTTATTCACCATACTACCACGTGAGTTCTCAAAATTTAATTACTTGGTATGTCAAACCCAACCATGGAGAGCTATTTATGTTCATACAAAGCCACAAAATTCATTTCAGTCTACCATGTAAGATACACAAGCACACATAGCAAACGTTTCCTTGAAATAGGAAATACATCATTTAAGCCACAATAATCAAGTGTATTCTCGATAGGTCCATGCAAACAGTAAACCAACCAAAGCAACTGTTTTGTGTAAACACTGCATGAAAGAAATACCTCATTCAATCATTCATCATGATTTTTAAACCGTATTTTGAGCTTCCAATTGCACATTTCCAGTACTCTAGCATATATCAGGTAGACAAGACTGGGCTTATACAACAATCAACTCCTAGCAGAGTTTTTGTCACATACTGAAGGTTATAAAAATATCTACAGTTTTCTATGCCTGGAAGGCTGAAGGTATAAAGTTCATTAAAAGTTATTTTAAAAAGAAAAGTACAACATATGAATTTTGTTATTTATAATTAACATAACTCCAAGGCAGTTTTGAAATCGGACTTCTTTTTTTTCTTTGGAAAATCAGATGCGGCTTTCTAAATTCTTATCTGAAATGGCTAGGAAGTCTGTCCAAGTCTAATAGTACGCTCAGCCTACTATAACAGAATAGCTGAGCAAACTTCAGCAAAGTTTAATTCTAACATTAGCAAAGTAATTACTGTACTATCTTCACAACTCTGTCCTCAGGCTAAGAATTATCCCATCTTTAAGACTGCTGCTCCAGGTAAAGTCTCCACTAATTCTCACTTGGAGCAGCTTAATACATGTCCTGTGCCCTTGCTTTAATACGCTTAACCCTCTGAACTTGCTCATCTATACACATTCAGGCTTAAGGGCTGACATCCTCATTAACTGAGGACTCTAAGGCCAAAATTACAGCAACACAGTCACAAACACAAACAGAGTATCCCTTACGATTAAGGAGGAAAAAAAAAAAAAGTTGTATCTTGAAGTAGGGCCTTAATTATAGCTAATGAACTTAATCCCTATCCCCAATCCATAAAGAAACACTCAACATGTATTAAAACATTCACTAGGAAAAACATAGTGTAGAGTCTCAGTTCTGGGGAAAATAAGTACTACACAAACTTTGAGTCGAAGTACAGGAGAGACAGTATTAATTGGGCATTTCCAGATGAAGCATCCATATTAGTGTTTGTCAGGTATTTCACCCACGTGAATATCCACGTGATTATGGCACCAAAGCCTGAAGCCTTTTGAAGAGAACTAAAGTTCTATTGAGCAGTTCATTGCACAGACACCGGGGCATTATATCTAATAGATGAGGAGCTTACTCCGTTACAGGTACCCGTCAGCATGTAAGTAATGTCATTAGGGAAAAGCTGGACCACATGCCTGTAAAACACAAGTACTGTAACATGCTTCAAAAGGACAACTGTCTTCAATATAAGTTTTCTCTAGCAATCAGGTAGCTGAGCTGCAATGAAGTGAAAAAACATAGCCATTGCAGCAGGCTGACAGCACCTAGACAACAATTTGCATTACAAACAAACAGGAAATACATAATTTACTTATCCCAGATACTTTGAGGATCACAATCTTAGTAGCTAATCCTATTTTCAAACTCAGTAGCAAATCAGAACCTAACACGGGAAAAAAATTCTCTCCCTCCTCCCTTCCCATTATTTTACTTGGTAAAGGTTTTTGGTTTGTTTCACCAATAGTCCTAAACCAGCTAATCCAAAAGAAAACCTAATCTGAATATTATCAAAACCAAATTATGACAGAATGTAATTTTATGAGTGTTTTTATCTAAAATACAAATTATATTCTGTCTCATTACCTGCATCCACCTTCAATTCGTTTCAACATGCTATGATTCATGTATGATGATCTAATTTTAATGCTTAATTGAATACCTTCAAATGATGATGAAACTCCCGAGTCAATCTTCTGAGTAAAAAATACCAACACCGCGCTGATTCAAGCGGCTGCAATTAGTCTTCTGTTTCTGGCTCCTTGCTAGGAACCAGGCACCCACAAGATCAGGAAGTAATCATGGACTTTTTATTCCCCTCAGATTGAAAAATAGCTGAGTTATAGGTTATTGGACTTCCCAGAACTCTGTTTTATTAATCCTATTTAGAAGTTTGTCTTTAATGATTAAAGCTTGACATGCATATATACTAATGGCAATTTATATTTCCAGGTTTAAACTCTCCATAGTTACATTATCATTTCTATATTGTTCACAAAGCATTCATGCAGTTATTTAATTTTTAACTATGGCCCACTCTTCTACAATATGATTTTTTGCATATGCAAAATACATTTACATCTTGTTTCAACAGAATCAATTCCCAAAGTAAGAACTGTCCCCTTTATAAACCAGCTTTTTCCTGACTAATCTTTTATTCAATGACTTTTCTCTAAAGTGCTTCTCACACACAAAAATTCAGCATTACTAATTCTTCTAGAATAAATATTAAGATTTTCATGATTACAGAGAAATAAACTCATTTAACTGAAATGAAGGCTTTACATTCAAGACTTTAAAAGCCGTTTTGTTCTGCATTGTACTTTTTCCTGTCCCAAGAACTTCCCCTCCAAAGCTACTCAATGACTATGTAATTTGGAGAGATTAACTAATTTCACTTTAGCAGTTTTCATAAAGTTAAATTAAAAATGTAGTTATCATACTCATTTATTTCGTTCTCAGAAAATGTAAGCCTCTCCAACCCCTTTTTATGACCTCTCCAACCAAAGGACACTTCCATTTAATAGATTCCTTAATATAAAGATTAGCAGATATAAATATTAGCAAATCCTCTTTACTAAAGGACAATGACAATTAGGTTACAGGTTACCATTTTTACATTTACATTTTAAAAGCAATAATAAAAGAATGGAAGACCACTGAAGTCTGTTTCCCCTGTAAAGGCCATATAATACCCAACTCTTACCTGGCTCCTTTTTGGTAGCTTTGTTGTGGGTTTTCTATTAATTTAGCTACCATGGCAAAATCCAGAAGGTTTGAAATGAACACTTTGGAAAGCTCATTAACAATAAAGCTTCATAACACAACTTCTAGAGTTTTTTGGGGGGAAGAGGGGCTGGTTTTGCTGACAGGTGGAGGGACGTTTCGCTTTTGGTTGGTTGGGGGTTTTTTGTGTTTTGGTGGTGGTGGTTTTTAAGTTTTGCCTTGCAAGGCAGGAGATGCCAACAACATAAGTAAACAGAGAACTTCCTCATGGAATGATTAAGTAGAGAGGAAACAGCTTTCAGTGTTACAAACTTCACAAAGAGCACAAGTTATCCAAGACTTGGAATCTTTTCCCATCCTAAATTTGTCTTACCAAGATTAAGTGTTGATCCAGTTGAAACAAATACCTGGCATACATATTTTATATGTTTATGTCAACTCATCCACACAGGTCACAAAATAAATGACCTCAAGACAACTAACAGGATCGATACACGACAATATAATTTTTTTTTAGAGGAAAGAATGTAATGGAAGAAACATGTAGTACAAAAAAAAGATGGAGGAGGATGGGAAATAAGTGGTGATGAATTTAAGATATAAACAATAATCTGTTCCTTGATGAAAAAGTGAATCCAGACAAGATGGAAGTCCTTTTTGCTATTTATGAACAAGACATTAAGTGACAGAGTAACTATTAAAGACATAGTTGCTCTCTATCTTCTTAAATCAGTGCAACCTCTAACACTTTTTATAATCCTAAAGTAAAAGTGGTAGTCAGCAATAAGTAGGTTAAAGCATACATTTTCATTTTCTGACAAGACAGAATCACTTTACATAGATCTAGCAACACCAAACCAGTAGGATTAAGTTAAACTAGAAGGAGACAACGTATTCTCTCATGCAAGCAGTCCTTTGTAGTTTTGGGGTAAGGAAAACCTTGTATGGTACTAGAAAATGTATGAAAACAGAGGAATGGTAAGAGCTTCACCTCCCTCTCTCCACTCTTGATCTACATATTACAATCAAACTCAACTTGTAAAGATGCAAAAACACTTTAGTGGACTGTAACAACTAGTTTTTCTTGAAGTTTTACTTACTATTTTTTTCTTTTGAGATTTTAAATCTTCCAGCGCATCATCTAAAATAAAGACATGATACATTAGTTTTCAAATATAAATAAAATAATTTCAGCATGCTTTAAACATTGACTACGCCCTGTGAGATCAAGAATTACACACTGACCACTATCAACCCTACAACATTACTAAACTTTGCATAAAGTTTTAATGTGAAAATAAATCATTTTAAATCCTGAAACTGCTTATAAATTATAGCCCACTGTTATCACTTTACAATTATAACTATTAAAAAGTTTTATGTACCATTTCCTCATTAAGCAAACCAATTCTAGCCAGTGCCCTGCTTTGACCTACATTAAAACTGGTACAACAATGGACCAAATACACTTAATCTCATGAGTCAAACTACAGAAAAAAGCTTGACGTCTAAGTATTAATATATCTATTTGAGTACCAGATTTACTGGCTTCAGTATTTCATGTAAGCCTCTTAACACATGCTAGTTTCAAATGCCAGGTCAATTCTGGGCTTCAAATCTCAATCTCTTTCACCCTTTCAATGGTTTCAGACTACAGCAAAACCACCAGTTTTGTAAGAAAAGCTACCAGGAGGTCATTTACTACTAAATGTTAAGAGACTGTTACAACTGGTAGGCACAGCACCTAACCTCTCTAAAAGGAAGGGAAAGAAGAAAGGTCAAAGACACATGTGATTTTCCTTTAAGTCAATGCTTGCAGCTTGGCATTCATGGAAAACTCACTGTAAGAAACCACCACCTAATATAGAAGATATTCTCTCAATAAATCAATTTTCTACTACTTGCTTCACAGCAAGAGGAGTTTAACAAAAAACTTTACAACTTTGTCCCCTTTTCATCTCCACTGGACACCAGCAGTTCGCTTCCTGTAAGATACAACTACTTTTACCCATTTTTCAGTTTTCAAAAAAAGAAAAAGCTTCATAGAACTACAAGAAAAAAAAACAAATCCACCAAACTAAATAAATATATATAAATAAAGATACAAAAAAGTATGTAAGTATGCTACACGCACTTTTTAAAGTTACTTCAGGAACACTACTGTTACTTGAAATTAAGAGAACGCATAATTACTTGAACATTTCCAGAATGTAGGTACCCATTTTGATAGAATAAACCACTATTAAATGTACAAAATACTAAAACTGAGCATGTACATATTTGAAAGTTTATGCAATGAAAGGGTAACTACAACAATCCCTTGTTAGTTAAGATAAATAGGACATGGAACAAGACCATATTTAGCACTGGGCTGGACCACAGAAGATAGACAATTCCAGGAATTGTGCATCTTCAAATTAATAAGGTACATCCCTCCACCAAATTTTACATTAATATTAGAACACAGCCTCTCATGTAGCCCCACACAGATTAACATCTTGAAACGCACTGCAGTGCAGTATGGTACCATGCAGACAAACAAATGGCACAATGCAGTCAGCTGTCAAGTAACTTATGAAACAGAAGCTGCTTTTGGTACAGAAATGCCTAGAACATCTTCAAGCATAGTCTCCCACAAAGCAATGCAATCAGTTTAAAGTGTGGGAGTTTGTTTCTGATCACTTTACCTCCTGTGTTCAACAAGAACCTCATGAAACACCTGCCCCTTCAAACATGGCCAAATGGCAATTACTGCAAAGTACTCTCAAGAAACCAATATATCTCATCTTAATTAAACCTACAGAAAGAAAAAAAAAGAATTCATAGTAGGGAAGTCAATACCTGCAAGATACCGCATTTATTTTCCCCTCACTTTGGGACAGATCAACCTAGATCTTCCTCAGCAGCCGTTTGCTTGACCAGTCTTAAAAAACTGAAATTCCATTATCTCTCTGCATCACGCTTCCTAGTGTTTCCCTAGGAATTGTCCTCATTCAGAGCATGGTTCCCAGAACTGGTGTATGCTTGTTATCCAGCACAGAGATTTATAGTACTAAATAATAATCTCCAGTAACTCAGTGTGTTATATTAACTTATCCCAGAACAAAAGGCCAGCTTTGAACCACTCAGTTGCCAATTTGCTCTCTCAGCTACGTTTTCTCCTGCTTTACCGCTGTAACTCTTGCACTGCACATTTGTTTCCTCTTTTCCAAATACAGGATTTGTATCTTTGAGATAAAACACTTCATTTTTACCCAATCTCTGGAACAATGCAGAAATAATTCCTTCTGGCATGTTCTAACATCTACTAAAACTCTTTATACACAGGTTCAACAAAAACACTGGACTTGCTTGTATGCTAAAAACAGCAATAAAGACATTTAAGCAAACTAGAAAAACATACATACATTTTTTTCTTATCCAGCCATGAAATGCAAATATATATTCACCTTAGAAATGAATCACACTGCACCACAGAATATATGGACAATTTTATTTCTACATAAAAATGCATGTCCTATGCGTGCATATCAAATGCAAACATTAAGTTTAAGAAAAATTCCAAAAGTGATGTTTAACTCGTAAGCTGTCACAAATTAAATACATCATGTTGTTCTGCAAGTCGTAAAACATAGTGCAACATTGAGCTTTTCCTGTATTATTGCTCACATCACCATGAGATATTGTTACAGGCTGGACTGCTTTCAAAGAAAGTCTTAAATGAATTCTAACTGCTGCAGACAAGTGCCACAGACGCAGTTTTTAAATTTTGCATTAGAATGGATCTGCATGTTCTTTAACAGCTTTTTATATATATTTGAACACCCGCATTACTTTTTTTGTTGTTACATGACTCCCAATTTTCCTCAGCTCTCAAAACAGCACAAAAACACCTGCTTTCCCTTTTTGCACTCAGGAACACATACACATGCTTTTGAAAGCCTGGGAGAGAAAAGCTATCTTCACAAATAAATTAAACATATCTGCTATAAATCTCTTCTCTTACACATAAAGATAACAGATTAAGACTGCTAGAATACTTGCAAGATGCAAGTATAAGGGAACTACTACTATTGTTTATACTTGCTTTCCCTCATTCCTACTTCTACACTACATTTTACTCCATTACACTTTGAAGCGTGCAAAGATGGGAGAAAGTTACCACAATTTTGTAAGTGAAGCGAAAGATTAATCGGTTTGCTTCCTGTTTTTCAAGAACTGTGTGGTAGAAACAGTTTAGCTAATGTTACCCATTTCAGCATCAAACCAAAAGGCTACTCTTCTTGTCCTGGAAGGCAAATTACCCAAAATATTTACATTTTTTATAGCAAGCATCATTCCCATCTAGTTCCATATTCTAAAAAAAAGACAAAAAATACTTACTATTCCTTTCTGTCCTTTTGGAAAAGAAAAAAATGAGCAGTGTTCTTATACACCAGATTCTTTAAAACAGAAAGAAGAATTACATTAATTAAAATATATTACAGTAACCATTTCTGAAGTCATTTAGCAAACAGGATAGCTAATGCAGAAGACTTACCAGATGAGATTTAACTTTGCAAATACAAAGAACAGAAATCTTCAAACAATATTTACACAGAAAACTAAAAATCAAATTACCATCTTGTCAACAAGACATCAACATTGATCTAAATAACATCCTCCTGTCTATTAAAATTTAACAGAGTATTACCACAGGTAGAAATATTAAGGCAACAGCAGCAATTAACATCATTGTTTGCCAAAATGTTCAGTGGGAACTTTTTAAAATCAAAGTATGTGTAGCTAGCTGAAAATGACTTTGTCATCACTTCTTATTTGATAGATTTATGATGCACGTTATCCAGAAAACCAAGCTTACCAGCTAAGGCCCAAAATTAAGACCTGGGAGATTTGTGGGAAGAATTCAATACCAATGAAAACCATGAGATACAGCTATTGCACAAATGCTCTCCCAAGCAGAGTTAACTGACCTGAGTCCTGGCGATTTTACAGAGCTCTGAATCCACTCAGTTTCCGTAGGCTTTCAGCTGACTTAGCTGAAACAATGGAGCAGTTTATCTGAGCTCAAGATAAAGTTAAACTGATCTATGATCATTTTACATTTGAAAGGTCTGTCTGCAATCAGCAGGACTTCATTTGTTTTAAAGCTTAGAATTGCTTATAATTATTTCCTGGCAAGTTATTCAGCCTAAGCCAAGTGGCAAATATCATACCTCACGCCCTTCCAAGCATCTTATCCAAAACCCTCCCAGTGCCAAGAACTATATAATAAAGCCTAAAGTGGCAATGTTTCGTTTGATGAAAAGAACAAAAAAAAAATCTTAAAGGCTAGAAAGGTTCTCCGAATAACAGTTAGCATAAGAAAGCAGGCAAAAGGCTATAAGATGTCAAACAGTTTCGACTTATAATTCATAAGAACATCTTTTCCATTTATATAATGGCTGCCCAGTTCAAAATGCTTTCAAGTATTAACAACACAACCTAAGTTAGGTAAGTCAGACAAGACAACTGGAATGCGAGAGTAACCTATCCAAGGTCAGAGAAACAGAGAAAGAAGTTTAACTCTATTCCATGTTCAAAGGTATGCTGTAACAGCTACTCTAAGAATATGGATGGCTTTGCCCACTTATACAACGCAAGTATCAAAAGAAATTAATGTTTTACAGGGTTTGAATTGCCTTAAAGACTATGTTACATAGGCAAAAGCATTATTTCTTTTTTACTGTGTGCTTAATAAAAAGAGTCTTCTACCTAAAGCTGTATTCTAAGCTAATAGATATATGGTAGGACTTCATGAAATAAAAAACATTTCCTCTTTAAGAACTTCGAGGTGAAAGTTTAATAGTAGACCATTTCAGATCAATGTTACAAAATAGAAACATATTACTCTGAAAATCAGAACATAAGATGAAACAGAATCTAATTCAAATGAAAATCATTTTAAGAAGAGCATCCTTTTAACATGTTAATACATTTCTTCAACTTTTCAGATATTTCAATATACGTTTAAAATTAATGATGCTATGTATTCCTAGAACCTAACTCGCTCTACCAGCATCAGTAACTTGCTGAGACCCTGAGGGAATGACCTAAGGCATAAATAAGTTGGTGACTGACTGCATGCTGGAAAAGGCAGACATATTCCAGTTTGATTAGGGCTTAAAAATCTCTAGAGCCATTACTGGGTGGCACCAGGCGTACAGCATGGAGTCACCTCTTGACCGAGAATGAAGACAAGCTGGCAGTTGCTTGCCATTCATATCTGCCAAAAAAAGCTGAAGTGGAATAGCTTAAGAGAAAAATCAGATAAACACTTGCAAGTCATAAGAGAACAACAGTCTAATTCTAAACATTAGTAAGCCCAAACCCAATTCAGAATTTTATAGAAACCTCCCATTCAAAAAAAAAAATCCCAGGTGTTGGAGGACAAAAACTAGAGAATAAAAATCCAATGTGAAAATTTACACCACAGCACTAGAAGCCATCACCTTCACGTAATAAAAGCTTTCATTTCTACACTAATCCTAAAATACCTAAGTGAAGGGAGGCTGGCAATACTTCTTCTACAAGCCTCCCCTGTTAGCATACGCAAGCCTCACATGCTAACAACAAATACTTTCAAATCCCTGTCCTTAAGAACAAAATCAATTCATACTGCTGCCAAAGATTAATTTGAGCTTTAATTTCTATATTAATCCTTTCCAGTCCAGATATTGCTGCCCATGTATCTTCTCCACAGGGTTCCATAACAGCAGCATACTAGTACGTCATACTATGTTACACATAATGTACAAAAAGCATCTTCAAGTATTTTTTTTGCATATTATGTTATGCTGAGCCACACTAATCAAACTTGCAAAGCCTTAAATATTTACATTTGACTTTGCCTTTCAAGTCCAAAGCTAGGGCACTGACAAGTTCATGTTTTCATACAAAGATGTGTACAAATATGAACAGTATTTATGACCTTCATTTCAGGCAATTAGTAAATGCAATGTGCTCCCTATCAGTAGGAACGATGCTCAGTAGGCTGCTTCTCTTCCTTGATGGTCTGGGGGAAGGGGAGGCAGGGAAGCCACTGTTTAGTGAGGTGGGGGCCCATTTTGTTGTTTTTATAAAAGTAGTTTTCTTAGAAATAAAAAGCCGCTTGTGAGGATGAGCAGCCAATCAGCTCAGTGGAACAAAAAAGCAGACAATACTTTCTCCTGCTCACATCCAACAACGTTAGGGTATTTTCTGATTGAAGAAACCAGTCAATGATTTTCCAGAAAAACAGCTAATTATGTAAAACTAGCCCTCAACATATTTAGGCTGATAACACAGAATTGACTTGAAAGGTCAACAGTCACCTAATACGTAAAAGTAAGTTTCTCCATTTATTCCTTTTTTTTTCTTCCCCCCAATTTTATACACTGCATTTTACACACAGGTGACATACCTTAGGCCACTTTGATACAGTAGTGTTACTTTTCCAAATAGCAGCAGAAATAAAGCCCCAGATAACATCCTTCTCCTTATATTACACTACCTTGCAGGTGTTCAGATACAGGTCTCTGCCTAGCTCTAGTATAATTTTGATAAGCCAAGTAACTTTAGATGCTAACATGTTTTGATAGTAAGACTTAGTTCTACACTAAACCCAGACCCATGAGAGACATTTCCCTCAAAGAAAGTGTCTGCCAAACTACTCGGCTTTATTTTAAAAGAGGAAATTCAGCAAGTTATGACAACTCAAGGATTGTCAAAAGCAAACCCAAACCCCTGCTGAGATGTATTTTCATCTCCTTTTATCAAAGGGACAGCGGTTAAAAAAGGTGTATTTACTTACATCAATGGAAATGCAAAAAATGGAAGTGTCATAATCAACCTTGCTGTCCAGTCATCAGGAAGACACCACAAATATACAATTAAGCAGGTGATAAGGTAAAGGACTGAAGAGTAGAGAAGCAGCCTTCCAACCCATAGCTTCTGTAGCCTCTGATTTTTTTCTCTAAATTCTTCTAATGTCTGTATTTCCTGTAAATAAACAGGGTTCAACCTTATTAGTGAAATTAGTTGGTGGTTTTACTAAGCTGCCTTTAAGTGTTTGCTAAAATTAGCCACATCAAATTGATACTTGATTAGAAAAGTCAAGCAGCTTTTTGATAAATTACAATATTTGCCCAAAGATAACTTTCATAGCATAAATACATAACACTATT
This sequence comes from Pluvialis apricaria, assembly GCA_017639485.1. NCBI lineage: Eukaryota > Metazoa > Chordata > Aves > Charadriiformes > Charadriidae > Pluvialis > Pluvialis apricaria. Next base: position 56,754,192 of record CM030011.1, on the reverse strand, counting down.
AAGGTTATGACACGGGCCACTTGCACCGTATTAGCAGTAACACATTGCTACTGGGAAGAAATATTACAAATCAGCACCTTCTCCTATTTGTAATACGTTAGTATATTTGGGACAAGTAGAAAATGCTAATATGTTATGAACAGCAGTCTTTATGATCACATAAATCACTACCAACCATACTTTGCATCCCAAAACTTTCATCAGGCACCTGTAGAATTTCAAATGCTTCTAATACTTTCCTACTGACACGGTAAATTCCTGAAACGTCTCCAACATTTCACATGTTTTCATTTCAGTATTTTCCTCACATTGAGTGAAATCCTGAACATCTGAATGACGCTTTTGGCATATTAATAAGCAATCAAGCAATGCTCTACTATGTTACCATTTTGACTGCATTTCAAGTGACTACAGGAGTACTCACACTTTCATTAAAAGGAAAACAAAGAGTATCAACAGCATATTTCAAAACAGTTAATTTCCCCATAGAGTACAGACATCTGTCACAAATTCTGGCTAAAAAAAAATCCAAATTGATTACTGAACCATCTATTCAGTTTTTCCGCCTCCGACCTTACGACCACTACAGTTACAATTCTTACACTTAAAACCATACATTGAAGCATTTCTAATGAGCCTGATGAATGGAACTTTGCATTAGTGACATTTTCCATTACATGGGAGTTTAACCATTAGTTACAATTAAATTGTGTAATCAAGCCAACTTCACATTCATGTCCATTTCAGGCTCTCTAAATAAATATTTAAACTGTAGTTTCTCACTATCTATTATGCAGTATGTTTTTTTCTAAAAGACTAATAGCAAGGGGGGAAAAAGGTGGCAGTCCATCTGAAACTCAAGTCTCCAGTACATCCAGCTGGAATAATTATCAAAATAATTTAAAATTTCATGACAGTATTTTACCTAATGCAAAAGAAATACATGGCCAGCAAAAAGGACACATAATTCTAAACAAAAATAAAACAAAACACCAAAAAGCAAATACATACCTTATCAATTTTTTCTAACACTTCTACAGTGGAAGGCTTTGCCTGCTTACAAAGGAAAGAACAAAAATGTTAATCTCACTAAAAAAAGAAAAAAAAATCATTATTTTGAGGATTACTGTACATTAACAGTTTTCTAACAAAAAGACTTATTCATATGCTTTCTATGACAAAGTAACCTGCCTGGTTGATGAGGGGCAAGCGGTGGACATTGTCTACCTGGATTTCTCCAAGGTTTTCAACACAGTTCCCCACAGCCTCACCTAGAGAAACTGATGCTTTATGGTCTAGACAAGTGGTCTGTGCGATCGGTGGGGAACTAGATGAGAGGCCACACCCAGAGGGTGACGGTAAATAGCTCCTTCTCAAACTGGCAACCTGTCACAAGTGGGGTCCCCCAGGGATCGATATTGGGCCCAATGTTGTCCAATATCTTCATAAGTGATCTGAATGATGAGATCAAGTGTCCCCTGATGAAGCTTACAGATGATACCAAACTGAGTGGGGAAGTAGATACTTCAGGAGGGAGAGCCACCCTGCAGGAAGACCGGGCTAACAAGAACCTTATGAACTTCGACAAGGACAAGTGTAAGGTCTTGCACCTGGGAAAACATAATCCAGCAGTTCAGCACAGACGGGATCTACCTGGCTGGGGAGCAGCTCCACGGAAAGGGACCTGGGGGTCCTGGTGGACAAGAAGCTCAATATGAGTAAACAATGAGCTGCAGCAGCTAAGACAGCCAACAGGATGCTGGGTTGCATCAACAAGGGCATCACCAGCAGAGACAAAGAAGTCATTATCCGTCTCTACTCAGCACTTGTCAGGCCACACCTGGAATACTGTGTTCAGTTTTGGTCCCTGCAATACAAAAAGATGTGGACAGGCTGAAGAGGGTCCAGAGAACGGCCACCAAGATGATCAAAGGACTGGGAAGGCTGCTATATGAGGACAGGCTGAGAGAATTTGCCTTGTTCAGCCTTGAGAAAAGAAGGCGTAGGGGAGACCTCATCACCGTGTTCCAGTATTTAAAGGGTAGCTACAAAGAAGATGGAGACTCCCTTTTTACAAGGAGTCACATGGAAAAAAGGAGGTGTCATGGGTACAAGTTACTCCTAGGGAGATTCCAATTGGACACAAGAGGAAAATTTTTCACAATGAGAACAACCAGCCATTGGAATAGTTTCCCCAGGGAAGTGGTGCACTCCCAAACATTGGACACTTGAGATTCAGCTGAACAGGGTGCTGGGCCATCTTGTCTAGACCGTGCTTTTGCCAAGAAAGGTTGGACCAGATGATCTTTGAGGTCCCTTCCAACCCGTTGTTCTATGATAATAGGTTAAATATATTATCTGTTTTACATAAAGGTAAGAAGTTTTCCTACTTTAATAGTGACAAACAGAAAGCACTGTAATGAATCACTATTTTACAGCTGGTATTACCATTAACTGAAGGCTCCTCTCCTACACCACAAAAGAAGAAAACCTATAATGCATGTACAGCAGTAATAGATGTGTGGGTGGGAAGTAAAACAAGGAACGAGTGGACGAAACAGGCACAACAAAGAATATATACAGGAAGCCCTAACCTAAGAACTTAAGCTTTTTATTACTATTCATTCCACACAAAGACAAATGCTCTAAATAAATTATAAGGAACTGCAAATAAGTGTTATCAGTAAAATTCCCCTTCACAGCAACATGAAATCCACCTTCCAGGAATTTTTCCTAATTTCTGAGCAGTATAAAGCCACTGTCTTTCTCCGACCCTTCAGGCCACAAATTCAAAAACTATAGCCCACACTCCATCACCATGAAAGAGTGTTTCCTTCTGTTATACAAAACTGACATTTCACCTAAGCTTTTGCCTTCAAAGGAGTTTTGTATGGGAGGCTCTGAAATCGACTGATAATATGCAAAGGCAAACCTCCACTGGAAAAACTCACACCTGCCAGGAGAGGACTCAAAAACCTCACGCCTCTTCCTCATGAATTCAGTACCATTCAGTGGTATCAAAGTCAATGACAACAGCTTGGAAGAAAGATTTGTATAGGTAAGCAGCTACCAAAATATTTGTTAGAACAGACATAGAATGATACTCTGAATGTATTCATTTTGACCTAAAATAGCCACCAACCTTTCAAGTCACAGATGCTGCTGTATCTATCCTGGTGAAGCACCACAGAACTACTTAGATTTACAGAAAGAGTTAAAACTGCATTTTTATAAGTCAACCAAACCACTGCAAGGCCTGGTACTAAAAAGGAAATAAAGGGCAGCCCCACAGTTTCGCAGTTTAGGAATTTTTTAGAGAGTGTTTTTAGTCATTATGTCTCACTACTGGGCTTTTAAGTGGCATATTAATAGGAAAAGTTTAGCACTAACATTCAACCAGCATTAACAGTCAACCAATAGGCATTAAGAAACACATCTTGCATACTCCCATCTTCTAAAGATGATTATATTGTTACACAATTTTACTTACCCTCCATCTTGAAATTAATCCACCCATCTTCTACTGTGGACAAATGTTGGCAGAGCTATCAATCTTCTACAAGAATTCACAACTAGAAGTGAAGCATTAAGCACTTAGGAGCAATCTAACAGCACAGTAGTCCAAGATTCACGAATTTATTACAATATCTAAAGGAATCAAAATATCATATAACGTCATTGCCTAGTTATCTACCTATAAGTTATTTCAAAATCCAGTCTTCCGTTTCATAGGCCATCTCGTAAGTCAGTTGATCAGCCCTGATGCGGCCAAACTTATTTTTACTTTGGAAATACTTAACCAGAGGGGAGTCCCCAAAAATAGAGGCACAAAAAATTGTTTAAAAAGCCACCAAAACCCTCCAGCAGAATAGTAAGTTTTTAAAATTGGTTTTAAGCAGGATTATTTAAGAAACTGATTTCCAGTTATTTCCTCTGCTGCTCATAAGCATAACTCTCAATGTTCCTCTTCAGCTGTCACTCCAGGTATCCAGCATTAATATCCTACTATTCGTGAGAAAGTTCATGTCCAATAAATCTACTTCCTTTTCAAGCTCTCATCAACAAGAATGTATTGGATAGAAATGTTGTTCTTCCTTTGTATGATCAGATTTAAGTTCAAATAATCAGTTTCAAGGAGACTTCACTCACTCTAGGAAAGCAAAGGTAGGTCTTCCCTGCACACAACGCACAGTGCAGTCACCAGCGCATCAAGTGGCCCTAAAGCAATTCTAAAGGTGTAAAAGTAGCTCACCCTACACAAATCTGGAACCCATGAAGAGCACTCATTTGATGATCTGGGTCTAGGTTCCTGATACAAAAGCATAGCAACTTTCCATCAGCAGGTAGTTGGAATCAATTGACTTTGAACCTCAGGATGGCAGACTTTCTCTCCAGCCACTTAACTTACAAGTTTTCACTCAGCAAATGAAAAAGCGATCAGATCATAGCAACCCCAACAGTAAACCAATGCTCGATCCCAACTAGGGCTCAAACCATTTTAACTCCAGAACGAAACAGTAAGAATTACTAAAACAAAGCACTGATCCAGTTAAGCAAAAATTAATAATCACTTCTGCCTAAGTGATAATAATATCTTGTTTATTAAGTTACCTTTGGCCAAAAATTGAAAGAAAAAACTTAATCTCAATTCAAATTTGTTCCCAAGTTGTCCCAGGCTGTCAGAACAAATTAATGTAATATAGGATACACATTGCTCAGTAGCACCAACACTACTGTAGTATGGTAACCTCTTCACCTTTTAAGAAAGCCAAGGACTTCAGAATCCAGAACTATAGGCCCTATGATTTCAAAAACCAATCCTTAAAGATAAGGAAATCCATATTTGAAATGCCACCAAAACAAAGTTAGAACTGGTAGACAAATTAGCTCTGCTGCTGCCAAATTACTAGCAAAAAGGCGTGAGCTACACAAAAAGCACAATTACCCCTTGGACTCTGGAGTAAATTCTCAAAATAATCACTACTACAGCAACTTACTTCAGGAAAACAGCAGCAATATTTTTATTTTTCAAACACGCAGTATTACTGTTCTCTAACACTGGATTTTATACAATTGTCACTTCACAGGTACTTGTCATGCAAAAACTCTCCTGTACCACAGTAGGTCTGAACAGACACTTTCTTTGCAAATGTTTCTACGCAGACAGATAGTATCTTTACTGCAAAACAATATGAAAGTTATGCCAAATAGTTTGTAAGCTTAGCACAAATCTAGTTTGCTTCCCCAGCATTGCCACTGCTGTTAGGAGCAACAATAAACAATAGCTCTCAGTTATGGATATATACAGAGACATAGAGATGCTCATGTGGCCTTTTCCCTTCAGGCCAGAGTTTGAGAGCCTCTGCAGTAGAGGTGTTAGAGGATCTTTTGGGCATAGGTTATCTGTGAGCCATTGGTGACACCGACCTTTGTCAATAACACATTCACAGTGCTATCGCTACATATGTTTTTCAAAATACCTGGCAAATACCTGGAAGGGAAACAGGTTTGACAAGTGTCACCGTGCGCATAATTTTACATAAACTATGATGCTGACAGGCTTTACGCATGCTGCTGGGCAAGTCAGTAATACCACCAAAACCCTTCCCCAAAGAGGTATTAAGGGATTAGGGCCACTAGATTCACATTTACAATTTAGTCACTGAATCCTTGGTTAGGAGATGAAGAATTTTCTATGGTTTTTATGGAGTGCACCAGATGTTTTCCTTTCCTCCCTTCTGTTCTTTTTGACCTGATAACACAAATTGTCTTCAACTGCTTCAAACTCTCCCCATTCCTCCTCACCTGCCACTCCACATACCTACCACTAATATCCTACTGTTTGTGGCAGGAGTCCTCCTTCCACAAGTCTCCTTCCTTCTCATGCTCTAACCATCAAACTATCGCACAGCACTTTTCTGTTCTGAAGACTGCATTTCTTTAGCACAGAGCTGTCCCTTCCACTCACTGAGCGCTGCTACAATTGGACTTATCTCCACAAGTATTAACACTGATTTAATATACAAATAAGACAACTGTAACATTTGCTAGCCCTAGGCTTAAAATAGACAAGAGGCATTAAAAACCATTTAATGCAGAAGCTTAAGAAAACACTATTACTGATTTTATTACCCGACTCTCAAAAAAAAAAAATTATTTCCTGATAGCATCTCCTCTACCCCAAAAAAATATACAACTTTTAAAAAAGCAAAGCATAAGTGCCACAGTAAGAGTACTACAGCAGAAAAAGTTTCTCTTTTGAAAGAGTGATGAATCATGTACAATTACAGAAGTCATCCACCAACCTATTCATTCAGGCGGAAAAAATAGTTTGACGAGCTCATTACACTTTTATCAAGTCAGTCTCAAATTTCTTCAAGCTTGTTGTTGATGTTTTAAGATGAAAAGCTCTCAAAAAAAAGTCTCCAAAATAAATTTTAATAAATGACATGCTGAAATTCAAGGCTGAATAACATCAAGTCAAATTAAAAGAAAAAAAGGAAGTTAGAAACTTGAAATCAAGGCTTTGCATACAGACATAGACCTTTCCCCTGAAGGAAGAGGGAATGCTCTTTAAATGAGGTATTTTGTAAACATAGTCACTTCATTTTATGAAAACACTTTATTTACCATTACAAAGAACACAAGTTCTACCTTTCAAAATCCTTCTCCAGTTCTGCTCACTAAGTTTCCACCCAAAATGCGTATTCTCCAACAATTCACTGACGTCAGAAACTTCCACAGCGACCAGAAGTTTCTCCAGCTGTGAACGCGGTGGACAAGCAGACAAGCAAGCCAAAACCAGGAGCATCACCCATCACCAACTGCCAGCCTGTACTAACACCCTTCAGTTAAAACAGGAAAGCGAATTTTGTCCATTTTAAACTTAATTTTCAGCCGTTTCTGTTTGGAAGCATCCCATGGAGGTCCTACGCTTTACAAAGCCTTAATTAAAAAGGCAAATTAGCTCGCACACAGCGACTCCGACGCGCCGGGGCACAGAGGGGGATGGGTCAGGCGCTTTTTTTGAAGCCCAGCCTTGTTTTGAAGCCCGCGAGCGCGGCCGCCCGCGGCCCGGGGAGCGAGCCCGAGGGCCGGCGGGCGGGCAGGACGGCGGCGGAGCTCAGCTTCGGCTGCCGGTGCCTGCCGGGTCAACCCCACGGCTCCGCCGCCCCCCTGCTCCCGGGCGGGCGAGGAAGGCGCCCGCCGCCCCCTCCCCGCACCCGCCGGCTTCCTCTTCCGAGGCTGCGCCCGGGCCCGCCGCCGCGCTCCCCAACAGCCACCCGGCTGCCCGCGGCCAGGCGGGGGAGGGTGGGGGCACCAGCCGCCCAGCCCTGCTCCGCTTCGGTCCCCGGGGCCGGGGCCGGGGCCCGAGCCCGGTCACGGGCACCACCGGGCACCCCTCTCCCGCCGCCACGCCCACGGCGGAGCCAGTCCTTACCGCGCCGTCACTCGGGGCCGGGCCGGGCCGCTCCTCCCCGCCAGCACCTACCTGCCGCGGGCCGGGCCGCGCATCCCGCCGCCGCCGCCACCGCCCGCCGAAGGAGGGGCCCGGTCACCGGGGCGGCACTCCCATCATGCCCCGCGCGGCCCCGGCAGCCAATCAGCGGGCTGGCTGCCGCGGGGCGCGCTGGAACGGGGGAGGGGAGGGGCCGGGCCGTTGTGTGAGGCGGCGGCGGGCGGCGGCGCGGGAGGGTGCTGTCCTTCCTCGGAGCGGTGGGGCCGGCGGCACGGTGCCCCGGGGGACCGTGCCCAGCCCGGCCGAGTCGAAGCGGGCGAGTGTCGGAGGTGGTCACCGCCGTGCCGCAGCCACCGCCGGCGGGGCTGGGGGAGGCCGAGCCTGTCCTCCTGCGGCTCTCTCTTTGATACTTATTTACGGGGAAAAAAGAGCGTTTTAACAGTCGCACCTAGGAGCGTGAGGGTCAGGCTGCCGCGGGAAGGTTTGCAGCGGCCTCCTGGCACTCGCGCGTTCCGCCACTGCCGGCGAAGCGGGTGCGGGCGGAGGGGCGCTGTGCTGGGCGCGCGTCCTCGGCGCGGGCGCTGGAGTCACCTCAGGGTCACGGGAGAGGACCCCTCACTGTCCCCGTCGTTCCAGTGGGCAACCGATGAACCTACTGGGAGAGAAGCAGCCCTCTCCTTTTCCTTAATTCACACTGCTGTAATAACAGTGCCCTCTCTCCTCGTTCTTCCGTGTGGTGTGCGGTCTTGGCTGCTGCTCATCACTTGTCCCATACCAAGAGGACTGAGGAGCAGAGGATGCTTTGCTTGTCTTTCTCACAAGGTCTCCAGTGCTCTGCTCAGAAGTTTCACCCCTACGGCTACGCAAGTGGGAGCACGTGCCCGGATGTGGAAGGAAGTCCTTCAGAGTGCTCTGGAGTAGAAATTCATACGCAGCAGCTGTATAGCTTCAGCTGACCCTGCATTGTTGAACTTGTATGTAACAATGCCTCGTAACACAGGTGTTCCAGTTGCGGTGGGTTTACTGTGGCTGGCAGGTAAACACCCACGCAGCCTCTTGCTCACCCACCTCAGTGGGATGGGGGAGACAATAGGAAGAGTAAAAGTAAGAGTACTCATGGGCTGGGTTAAAAGAGAGTTTAGTAAATGAAGGAGAGAAAAAAAAATATGCAAGGGAAGTAACACACCACCTCCCACAAGAAGACCAATGCCTAGCCAGTCTCCAATAAATTGTCTACCATGGAAGGCAATCCCCCCAACCTTCTTACTCTGCTACCCCTTTTTTTTTTTGCTGAGCATGAGGTTATGTGGTATGGAATATCTCTTTGGCCAATTCAGGTCTGCTGTCCTAGCTGTTTCTCGTCCCAGCTTCCTGCCCACCCCCAGCCTCCTCACTAAGGGAGCGTAGCATGAAAAAGAGAAGGCCTTGACACTGTGCAAATACGATGCACAGTGATGGCCAAAACATTGCTGTGTTATCAGCACTGTTTTAGTCACAAAATCCAAAACACAGCAGCAGTCTGCTATGAAGAAAGTCATCTCCATTCCAGCCAGACTCAGTACACCAGTTTTAAAAATAATTTAAATCCAAACAGAATAGGCAAGGCTTTTAGGCTAGGGGAGGACAAACAAGATATCCCACCACCTTTTCAGGAAACGCAATCAGCTTCAAGCTTTAAGTAGTAGAGCTGCTGAGTCTGATCATCTGCCAGGCATTCATTCTTAGTTTTGACACTGGGAAATTAATCCTTTTAATTTCTGTCAGTGTTCAGAGTGAATCTTGCTACTGTACATTATTAGCTACTTACAATAACAGCTAAGTAACAACTTTAGCTCTGAATTGTAGTCTAGAATGGGCTTCAAGGAAGTTCATTCAAAGCAAAATAATGGCAGTCAGCGCAGAGCCACTGACTATACTAGAAATGCGGTTACAGAGGCCACCTACATCTACGGCTTTATTTTCCTCTTTGAGACATAGACTGTTCCTTCTTTTCCAACTGGAAAAAGACTCAGTGACTGAGCCTCTCCTTCACTTCAGATTGCAAATCCTCGTAGCAATGACTATTCTGCTTAGAGGATGTCTTCCTTTTTGGTTGCAGATGAAGTACAGCTATAGTCCACTCCTGGTTTTGATACTTCAAAGTGGTGTGTTGCTGGAGAGAAGCTGATTTAAATCTTCGTCTTTAAGCTAACATGTTGAAGTGTACTAACATCGTTTTCCATAGTCTAGCATAGTATCCACTTAAACCCAAATAATAATGATACCACAGTTAAAGGCTTTTTGAAATGCTGCAGCCAAGATGCATGCTGCTGGCATCTCCAAGATGCTTCTCTCCTGTTTTTTTCCGGAACTGACATAAACATTTTCAAGTCACCACTGAATCCAGCCCCTGATTTAGGGATGAACCAGAATTGTGAGGGAGATCTCAAACTCAACTTGTGTCCTTGGGCCCTGTTGTAGGACTGATTTTTATGCAGGCCTTCTCCATGAGGTTCTAATCACTGATATACTATTATGAATCTATCTGGTAGTTTTAACAACGTATTGTTAGCTACCATTATTGAACTTTACATGTAGATAAGTCTCTCAGCTATGCATGTTACACAATAGCGTGCAGCTACCTGTTTGCTTTAGAGCCAAGATCTACCTAAAAGAAGAAATGATGCCCGTGTAGCTGGTGAGGATAATAAAACTGAGTATAAAACTATAACTTTGCATCAGTCAGCTTAAAATTTTCATTCATCTGGTTCAAAACTGCCCCCTACAGAATATTTAAAACTCTAAATAAATTCCCTTCAAAATCCTTCATTATCCCTGGAATTGATGTTTAACCTGATTCTGCTTAACCGTTCTAACAGCAGAGTACGTCTCCAGAATTTTCCCCAGCATCACAGTTAGCATTTAGCACTTTCGGTCCCTCTATATGCAGAGCACTGAACAATCAGTAGCAACCTTCTTTTAAAATGTTTTGGTCTCACACCCTAAGTCTTTTTTGCCTTTGAGTTTTCCCATGGTAACATTCGTAACATTCCTATATGTTAGCAATATATGGAGCCTAGTAGTCCAATTTATTTTTCTAAATAAATATACAGGTCTATACATCCTTAGGAAAATCCTAGCTGGTTAAGAGAAGCTTAGTGTTGCTGATTTGTGTTTACTTGAGGTTTTTAATTTGGGCTTCCAGAGTATATTTAGCATTCTCTTAAAGCAGACCCTTTTGAACTTCTCTGGCTGGTGAGGCCATGTAGCTTAACTTGTTTAGGTGCTGGGAAATTATAGATGTTGAAACAGAACCATTGTTTACATTGCAAATGGAGATGTGATTGCAGCAAATGAGGGTACCTAGGTAGCTTTAAAATTACAAACTCCACTACCCATATCGCGGTTGACTATGGTCTGCGTGTGCTGCCATCTCACCAGTTTTTTCGCTGCACTGTTAGTCAATGTAGGAGCAGTCTGGGAATCAGGTGCTGCTGTATGCTGTGGTGCTCAAACCAAAACCGGAGTACTGTGCCCCTGTTAAAGGAGAAGCCACCGCCTGAGCGTTCACACACCATTCAAGGAGTCGCACACCCACACCAGACCAGTCTGTAACTGCCAGGACCAGAGTACCTTCGTAGTGGGTGACTCCAGTGAGCTGACGAGTGCCCCTTTTGATGCCTCACACACACGCACATACTTACACCTAGGTGTGCTTCCTCCTCCTTCAGGCTCGACCCCAGGTTTCCCGCAGCAGAGTCTCAGGTGTTGGATTTTATAAAAATAAGTAATTTAATTAAAAGGTACAGCAGCGGGGCAGCTAGCTGGGCATCTCCAGAGAGGGAAGTTGAACAAAGAAATCCCTGGGCAGTTATACCCTGGTGATCTATACAGCTGCCTCTCACGTGCTCTTGACGCGCTATTCACGCGTCTTTTAGTCCAATGGTGAATTTTACTCTGGGGTCTTCTAACAGCTTCTTGGATTCTTTTTCTGTGTCCAGGCAGGCAGGCAGGCCAGCCATTGACTGCTCTTATCTTGTTGATTTGGAGTCTCTGCTGACGTTTGTAGCTTCCTTATCTTCTGGTTTACGCTTCTTGTGCAGCTGCGCTCGCTGGCAGAACATGGGCAACTGAAAAGTCGCAGACTTAGGGAAAAACACTACCAAAACATCAGTGTGTTATCCACATTTTTCTCATACTAAAAGACTAAACACAGCGCTGTACCAGCTGCTAGGAAAATTACTAAGAAAATTAACTCTATTGCGGCCTAAATCTAGCCACTCATGCTAAGTAAAGCTAGGCAAACAGCATAAATCACACCATATTATAAACCCAAGTAATTTATTCTAATTAAAACTTACTTATTTAAGCTAAACAACTAACCTCTCCCAATAGCCCCAGTTACTGTGTTTCGGTTAGCCGTTCTGTGCTCATTGCTGTACACCACAGGGGATTCCTCAAGAGCACAGCTTCGCTTCAGGCCACTTGCTCGCGCCCCGTGGGCACCTCAGTGATTAAAGCAAGCCCCAGCGTGGGCACCTCAGTGATTAAAGCAAGCCCCAGCTGTTCGGGACGTGGTCCAGGCACTCCTCGCTGCAGCTCTGCCCTCCACCTGCGAAGCCACTCGACCTCCGCTGATGGAATGGAGTTGGTGTCGGCGTTTGGATTGCTGCAGCATCCTTACATCCCATCCTCAGCTGAGCGTACTGCAGCCAGACGTGATAGCATAAGCCAAAACTGAATCGAGCCAACGGTGGATTGTGTTTCTTGGGGCCTGCACCCTGTTTCCTCTGCATCTCGAACAGAATGAGTGCGTGCTGGCATTTCATAAATGACAAATACATGGTAATTAACACACATTTTGGGGATGTCCTGCACAATTCAGCTTTGGTCAAAAAAAAAAGTTAATAATCTATTTGATAAAGCAATATAGGAACATTTTATTTTTTACCAATACAGCAAAATACATATGTAACTAATAACTTCCTCATGTGGGCGTATCTGTAGTGAAAGTTACATCAAACCTGCACTTCACTCTTAACTGACATGACTGATTGTGATGGCTCCAGACTATTTTCTTCTCTTGTTTTGTTGCAAGTGTCAGTTAGGACTGGGACTGGGAAAAGATCTAGAGAAAATTTTTCAGATTACAGTGGACTGGCAGAACCCTCCTAGAGCTGGTGAGCTAGAAAGAGTTGAGGCCTGAAGCCATGAGGCAGATATTAACTGGAAGCTGCAAGAAAGGCTTAAAAATGGATTAACCAAATAAATTGTGTTTAATTCATGGCATTTTAATCATTTCAGAGCATACAAAATAGGTGGTGCTCCCCAGGTGGGATGACCTCGGTGCCATATTTTGGCATGATGGGCTTTAGAAATGCACTCTGCAACAGCAACACTGAGGAAGATATCATAGCTTTGATTTCATTATTTATATGTTATGGTATATGCTTCTTTTGATGTCCTGATCCAACTCTAATATTTGCAGTGTCAGATGTCTGTATTCTTACAGTTGACACTTATTCCCTGAGCATTTTGCTATTTTATCATGTAGGGCATTTCAGTGCTGCAGCACTTTCATGAAGTCCTTTGCATCTGAGTCTTCCCGATAAATTATTACCTCAAAAAGAAATAGGTATTCCATCAGGTCAAAAGATATCATTTCAAGTGAATGGCTCAAATAAAAATCTTTTAGCAGATGCATACAATCATCAGAAAAAGCCAACACCAACTTTTCCATTCCATAAATTATTCTTGTGATTAAGACCTTTGGTGGTTATTACTATTATTATTATTGTTATTATTATTATTATTATTATTACTGATACTATTATTGCTACTACTTACTTACTATTGCTATTGCAATTGCTATCACTATCACTGTCACTGTTACTGGTACTATTATTGCTATATTACTGTTATTATTACAATCTACTATTACTATTATTATTACTATTATTATTTATATTATTGTTCTGTGGCAAAATGTAAACATTTAAAATCTTTAAATAAAAAAAAAATTCTCAGTGTCGTAAACCTCTTTGTTGATACCCTAGAGTGTGAACATTTCCATACTTGAAAGACCCTCAAGTTTAAAGCAGGAATGGCAGTCTCATCTTCATTGGAGTGCTATAAATCTCCTACAGTATGTTTAGGAGCATGGTTAAACTTTGGATTATTTTTTGTGGCACAATGAATCAGGAAAGTGATTTCTCATAAAACACTGAAATGCATGTGTTTTTTCTGTCATTAAGATCTCATGAACAAACAGAAGAATCCTAGTGTGAAATTGTCCCATGAGAAGCAGAAAGATGGTTTTGCCTCTATTTCAGATAAGTTATGCTTCCAATCATGGATGAAGTTTTAGAAGCAGTTATTATACACATATAAGTACATTCCCTTCCCTGATGGGCATGACTTCAGGCTTCTGACTCTTTAATGGTTATAATGAGTAATATATGTTTATAGTCAGAAAAATGACTGTATAAACAATAACTCAATGTTCTGTAAAAAAACATACTACATCAATTTTCCCTAGTCTCCAAATGAAAGCATGATTATTCTCACTGAAAGTACTTGAGCTGTACTAATACCGAGGTCAGCTATATTATTTTTGCTTCCTGGAGCAGTTTGCTCTTTAAACAAATTAGGGTTCTGATTCAACAGGATTCCTTCTCTTTAATAAACACATAAGTACATCCTTAAGTTTTATTAACATCTATTTTCTTGAAGCTAAATAAAATAAAGAATGCTTTCCAATAGCCTTTTTAATATGGTTGTGCCTACTGGGCAAAGTGGGAACTAACCCAACAAAATGAGGGCCAAATTATGAAGTAATTTGAATGAAACTCCTGTTGACCTTAAGAGGATTTTTACTTGATTAAGAATAATGGAATTTGGAACCGAGTAAATGTGATTCCAGGGGCGAATGAGAATGTCCTGTTCTTCCTGCAGCGCGCCTCCCTTCCAGGGCGCTGCGTGTGTGTGCAGAGCACAGACGAGTGCGGGAACGGTGTCGCGATTCTATTCAACCTGACTGCGTTTTAGTGCTTTCTTATTAGTCAAGCTGGAGGAGACAGGCAATGAGAAGGAAAGTTCTAATTAGTACATATATTTTGCTTTTGATAACTGCTCAAAATGGTAGATAGAACATTACCTGGGTTAACTGCATTTCATACATGCTTCTGACTGTTACAAGAGCCTACTTTAATGAAGTATTAAATTTACATATAAAATTGTTTTCAGCAATGTACCGAGAACTGGATCTGCTATAAGCTTTGTTCTGGTTGGAAACCAAACGGAACCACGGAGTCCCAGAATGCCAGGAATAGGACAATAAATATTTCTGGCACAGTTTCAAAGGTGCATAATGCCAGACATAGAAATGTAAAAATAATGGCAAGCTCTACAAAGATTATAAAAGAAATAAAATCACAGTTCGTAATTCATATAATCATGTTAAATAGCAGGCTTATAAACCAATTCATATAATAAAATCCACATGTAAAAGTATCTGTGATTTCGTTCAGTTAAAGATGACAAATATTAGAGCTCCCCTTGAAAGCAAATATATATCTTGCAAGCTGAAGGACAATTAACAGTTGCTTTGTGTTCATGTTTAATGGTATAACCTCTGTTAGTCTTTTCGCACATGTGATTTTCAAATAACTTTTCAAAGAATGTGAAATTTGAAAGCGTTCAGAATTTCAGAACATATTTCAGAACATATTTCAGCTACTGAGTGTCCTTTACTACAACTATTACTGCTTCAAGTTTAGATAATTTAAGATCTGAATTTACAGTCCCTTCACATGCAAAACTCCCAGGCAACATGATTTTCTCGTAGTATGTCATACTAATAAATGTCTGAAACGGAGCTTGAATGAATTATATTACAAGGGTGTCAAAAAATATTCCCTTTCTTAAAATAAAGCTATTTCATTAAATGAATATAGAAGATGAACAAAAAGCAGAACTTGTACTGTAATCACTCCGATGACTTCGAATGGTAGGATTCAAAGTCCTTCCCAGCCTGCTTTGGCTATATAAAGGTGCTTAGATTTAATGTGTCTTGGATTTTAAAAACACATTTGGGAACTGACATTTTGGAGCAATGAGTTGGGGCTTTATTTCACATTTTTGGGGTACTCTCCACATTCCAGTAATAAACTGACCCATAATCAACCAGTGAAAAGTAAGGCCAATGATAAAGCTATAATGAGTCAAAGGTAAAGTGCAGATGAAATGTGGGGGAAGAGGAAAATCTGAAATAAAACTTCAGTTCTTTAGGCAAAGCAAACCTGAATAAAATGCATTAGGAAAGGCTCATTTTCCAGCACAAGCAGCACATCAAATTGAGTCCTGTTGAGAATAAAGGAGGTTACCAGGAAATAAAAATAACATGTAGTGAAGTCTAGGAGTTTTGCTTTAGGGCAAAATATATATTTTTGTTAGGTCTGGGTTATTTTATTAAGTAATATACATTTATCAATACTAGATCAGTTCTTTCATGCCAGAAAAGCAGAAAAAACTACTATAATACATTTTATGCTTGTTGGTGACTTTAATTGTTTATGAAGGACAGTTATTTTACACGTTCATTTCATTATCTTCACTTTAAGACAGATAGATGCTAACCCCAAACGTCTTAACCAAATGTACAATGAAAACTTATTCTCATTTTGCTAGCTGCCTGTCTTAGCAATTTGTTCTTCAAAACATCACAACTGCTCTTCATTTTCAGAAAAGGTCTAACACCATAGTGCCCTGAAAAGGTCAGTGAAAAAATAACAATATTTGGTACATTGCTGATAAAACAGCGTTGTCTTATTGATGGCCCACCTGCCTTTTGTTTCTCTCTCTATATTTAAGACGTAAACAGTTTGATGCTGTCTCTGTTTTATGCTAGAATGACCCGTGGCTAGCAAATCGGGTCCTGGGATTCCTGGAAGCTTCCACAGTGCAACTATCCATCTCCTATGCCGTAAGGTACTAAATTATGCCTATCTGATATATGTATTGACAAATCATAAGATTTACTGTTTGGCTTGTTTGATTACTCTTTGATTTACCAAGAAAACTTTCAGAAAGGTTTTGTGGGTTCAGGTGAGATACTGCAAGGGATCTGATTTTCAGGAAGTACTAATTGTCTAACCTTTGAAAATCAAGTCTTTTTAAAATGTCTTGAGCTTGGCTCAAGTCTTTTTAAAATGTCAAAGCAGAGGAATCCATTCATACTCGTTAGGTATTTTCATAGTCTTGACCTATGCATCTTCCTCTTTTTTGTATTTTTTAGGGAAATAACTTCTGATGTATGCAAATTATTTTCCCTTTTTTGTTGTAATATAACTAAAAATTAACAGTAAAAATAAAGCATTACATTATTGCTGAGAAAAGTGCAGGCACCACACATATTTCTAACAATCTATAAATGCATTCCTACAAACTTGTTTATTGGATAAGTCTGGCCATAAATTGGCCAGGACACAGAACTTTATATGAAAAGAGCAGAACACTGAACAAAAACATTATAAGTCCACAGTATTATATTTAAAGTAAAGTAACCACAAACTCCTAAACATGTATCCCAAAACTCACAATCTTTATAATGAAAGGAAAAGACCACATCATATAACTGTCTTAGCCAGGCAATTCGGCATTTAACTTGTTTATTTTTCAGTTAAACAAAATCCAAATATCTCTGGGGAAGACAATGCTAATAACAAACATAACCACATAAGCTTTGTATATGAAATTCAATTTTAGCTTTAGTAGGGCCTGTCAAATTGGAAATTGTAGTAAAAAGCCAATAAACCTTAATCAAATTCTATCACACAGAGAGATTGGGCATTTTGTTTTTACCCAGTTTGCTCCAGAATTTCTGGTCTGATCCTGAGTCCTGAAATACTTGCATATTCCTTTGATATTATTCTTAGCTTTGCAAGTAATTTACTGTACTTTTTAATAAGGAAATTCCATCTTAATAGAAGAAATCCTGCTTAATGAGCAAATTTAAGAAAAACGAAGAATATTTCCCTTTTGTTTTTCTGGTGATGTTAAGAATTTTCTTGAGTATATGATTCCCTACTGGTAGAATTGCTGTTGATTTTCCTAAGAGCAGGAACAGCCTGCTCGTAGAATAGCCACCTGCGGTCTTCTTGTTTTAAAGCTCTCCTGAAGACACTGTTTTAGTATTCCCATCAAAAGTACATGCATTGACACCTATTTGTTAAATTAATTTGTGTATATCTAAAATAATTCTTTGCCTCTTCACGCTGTGCTTAATTGGTTTCATTCCACTGACGTCATCTTTTGTTCTTTAACACGTGCTTTCCTTAATTTAGAGTTTACATCTTCTCTAGTCTTTGAGCGTTGCATGAAATTAGACCCTAATTCTTTATCAGAGTCTAAGTGGGATGTTTACACTGCATGCTTCTCCAAAACTTTATTAGGGTTCTGTACAGTTGTAGTGGTCCGCATATAATGCAGGTCTGACACCTGATTCGCTCTGATACGTCTGTGACACAAATCTCCTTCATTACTTGGCAATTTTAATCTATTCTTTCTACTATTGCCCTTCACTATTTTTGCAGACTATCAGAGTTGCAAGACAGCGTATGTTTTTTTCTTTATCGTTGCTGCTCTATGTCTCAGAGGGGGAAAAGGGTTTTAGGGCAGCAGTTGGCGGGGCTCATTGACAGGGCTTTAAACTAGGTTCGAAGGGGGATGGGGATAGATCCAAGGTTGCTAGCAAAAATCCTGAAATTGGTGGGCTGGCACTAGACTTGGAAAAGACAGGGGGTGTAACCGGGCTCCTTAGGAAGATGTCTGGGGATAGCAGAACTTTAGCTCCCTCCAGTAAAAAGGAGAAAGGACCTATAGCCCACCTGAAGTGCTTATACACTAATGCACGTAGCATGGGCAACAAACAAGAGGAGCTGGAAGCCATTGTGCACCAGGGTAATTATGATGTAGTTGCCATCACAGAAACATGGTGGGATGACTCTCATGACTATAATGTTGCCATGGATGGCTATAGACTCTTCAGGAAGGATAGGCGAGCAAGAAGAGGCGGGGGTGTGGCCCTCTATATCAGGGAGTGTTATGAATGCTTTGAATTAGAAGATGGTGATAATGGGATTGAGTGTTTATGGGTAAAGATCAGGGGGAGGGCTAACAAGGCAGATATTGTAGTAGGAGTCTGTTATAGACCGCCCAACCAGGATGAGGAGACAGATGAAATATTCTATAAACGGCTGGGAGAAGTCTCAAGGTCGCGAGCTCTAGTCCTCGTGGGTGACTTCAATTTGCCAGACATCTGCTGGGAATACAATACAGCAGGGAGGGAACAGTCTAGAAAGTTCCTGGAAGGTACTGGGGATAACTTCTTAACACAGTTAGTGAAAGAGCCAACTAGGGAAAGTGCCCTGCTGGATCTGTTGTTTGTCAACAGGGAAGGTCTTGTGGGGGATGTGATGGTCGGAGGCCGTCTTGGCAACAGTGACCACGAAATGATAGAGTTCTCAATTCTGGGAGAAGCAAGGAAGGGGGTCAGCAGAACTGCCACCTTGGACTTCCGGAGGGCGGACTTTGGGCTCTTCAGGAGCCTGGTTGAAAAAGTCCCCTGGGAGGCGGTCCTCCAGGGCAAAGGAGCCCAGGAAGCCTGGATGTTTTTCAAGAAGGAAGTCCTAAAGGCGCAGGAGCAGGCTGTCCCCATGTGCCGGAAGACAAGCCGTCGGGGAAAAAGACCGGCCTGGCTAAGCAGGGAGCTAGTGTTGCAGCTTAGGGAAAAAAAGAGGATATATGGCCTTTGGAAAGAAGGGCAGGCCGCTCAGGAGGACTACAAAGAGGTAGTGAAGCTATGTAGGGAAAAAATTAGGAAGGCCAAAGCCCAGCTAGAACTAAACCTGGCTTCTGTTGTCAAGGACAACAAAAAAAGTTTCTATAAATATATTGGCAATAAAAAGAGGACTAAGGATAATCTCTGTCCTCTAGTAGACCAGGCTGGTAACGTATTGACTAAGGACGAGGATAAGGCTGAGGTACTTAATGCCGTCTTTGCCTCAGTCTTCAGCAGTAGGACCAGTTGTTCCTTGAGTTCCCTAACCCCTGAGCTAGAATACAGGGATGGGGAGCAGAATGAAGCCCCTGTAATCCAAAGGGAAATGGTGAGGGACCTGCTTCAGCACCTGGAGGTGCACAAATCTATGGGGCCGGATGGGATCCATCCAAGGGTACTGAAGGAGCTGGCGGAAGTGCTCACCAGGCCACTCTGCATCATTTATGAACAGTCCTGGATAACCGGGGAGGTCCCAGCTGACTGGAGGTTGGCAAATGTGACACCCATCCATAAGAAGGGCCGGAAGGAGGATCCGGGGAACTATAGGCCAGTCAGTCTGACATCGGTGCCTGGGAAGGTCATGGAACAGATCATCCTCAGTGCCATCACACGGCACATGCAGGAGAACAAGGTGATCAGGCCCAGTCAGCATGGGTTTGTGAAAGGCAGGTCATGCCTGTCAAACCTGATCTCCTTCTATGAAGAGGTGACCCGCTTAGTGGATGAAGGAAAAGCTGTGGATGTTGTCTACCTGGACTTTTGCAAGGCTTTTGACACCGTTTCCCATAGCATTCTACTGGAGAAACTGGCTGCTCGTGGCCTGGACAGGTGTACCCTTCGCTGGGTAAAAAACTGGTTGGATGGCCGTACCCAGAGAGTGGTGATAAATGGAGTTAAATCCAGTTGGTGTCCAGTGACAAGTGGTGTCCCCCAGGGATCGGTGCTGGGACCGGTTCTCTTTAATATCTTTATTAATGATCTGGATGAGGGGATCGAGTGCACCCTCAGTAAGTTCGCAGACGACACTAAACTGGGGGGGCGTGTTGATCTGCTTGAGGGTAGATTGGCTCTGCAGAGAGATCTGGACAGGCTGGACAGATGGGCTGAGGCCAATGGTATGAGGTTCAACAAGGCCAAGTGTCGGGTCCTGCACTTGGGTCACAACAACCCCATGCAGTGCTACAGACTGGGGGCGGAGTGGCTCGAAAGCTGCCTGGCAGAGAAGGATCTGGGGGTGTTGGTGGACAGCCGGCTGAGTATGAGCCAGCAGTGTGCCCAGGCAGCCAAGAGGGCCAACAACATCCTGGCCTGCATCAGGAATAGTGTAGTGAGCCGGAGTAGGGAAGTAATCATCCCCCTGTACTCGGCACTGGTGAGGCCTCACCTCGAGTACTGTGTTCAGTTTTGGGCCCCTCACTACAAGAAGGACATTGAGGTGCTGGAGCGTGTCCAGAGAAGGGCTACCAGGCTGGTGAGGGGTCTGGAGGACAAGCCTTATGAGGAACGACTGAGGGAGCTGGGGTTGTTTAGCCTGGAGAAGAGGAGGCTGAGGGGTGACCTTATCACCCTCTACAACTACCTGAAGGGAGGTTTTAGAGAGATGGGGGCTGACCTCTTCTCCTACGTGGCAAGTGATAGGACAAGAGGAAACGGGTTCAAGTTATGTCAGGGCAGGTTTAGATTGGATATTAGGAAGCATTTTTTCACTCAAAGGGTTATTAAACATTGGAATGGGCTGCCCAGAGAGGTGGTGGATTCACCATCCCTGGAGGTGTTTAAGAAAAGGGTAGATGAGGTGCTTAGGGACATGGTTTAGAAGTGGGTGTTTTTAAATCAGGGTAGGTTAACGGTTGGACTTGATGATCTTAATGGTCCCTTCCAGCCTCACTTATTCTATGATTCTATGATTCTATGATTATCTGAGCTGTGCGTTGGTCCGGGAGATTGTTCTGTTCAACGAATTTTGTAACACCCATACCTTCAAGTGTCAGCTTTTGTTGGGTGCCATAGTGAAGAAATCCCACAGATTCTTCTTTTAAGGATGAGTGGACTACATGAAGCATTGAGGGGAGGCGGTTAGAACTGAAAATGTCAAGTATGTAAAAAATGGTAGACTCTGCTCTGAAGTCTTCCTTGGGCTTTCAAATGTTTCCTCACTATCTCATTGCTTTACTGAAAGGCTTTTCAGTTAGTAACTTAAATCACATTACATACATTTTCACATTTTGAGCTAAATTCTGTCTTTGGATGAACAAAACCAGCTCTTTGGCTTCAGCAGAGTTTTGCATGAGGCAACCTACACACCCTGTGCTGGAGAGCAAAGCCCCTGTCTTGACTGAAATCATGGAAAACATCTTTGTAAGCTTCCAAAAATATCATGAAGGCAAGAGTTAGCAGCACCCTCATTCTTTACCCCAGATCTAGAACAACAGAAAGGGCACTTCACTGGTGCTCACAAATGTGGCAGCCCTCATGGCACACATATGAAATACTTTCATTTGCAAAAGGGTCTGTGTCTTGCCTGCTTGCAGATCCAGGAACAGTTCCTTCAGCTCACATTGCATCTCCCAGGAAGTCATTTCACCTGACCATGAAAGCAGACAGCAGAATGGGAGGAACAGAGGTGGGAACCCCTCCATCCACAGCATTGAAACCACACCAGTGCCATCGGACCCATGACACTAATCATCCACTTTGGGCCTGAGCTGGACTTGCCCTGTTACGATCAAACGCTACGAGGGAGACATTGATCCCCTGTACACAGTCAAAATCATCCATCTCCACTTCAGAAGCAGGTGTGTTATGACGAGTTGATATCTGGTTCATTGTATTTTTAGAATTTTTGCCTTTGAAATGAGAATTCTGTGTTCTATCCAGCTGCATACAATTAGGAGCAGCAGCTCAGCATAATAGGGTGAGGAACTTTTAATGGGTGTTTATAGGTTGAAAGCATCAACCTCTCTTTTAAATGAAGGAAGCAGTAGAAGAAATAGTAAGCGCTAAAAGATAATTCAGAATGCCCTTAGAAGAGGAAGATTCGTTATCCTCGAAGCTTCAAAATGCCAGGCCTGCAGAAGGCTTCTGCGTTCCAGTATCACAAATAAGGAGAGTGGGAAACTACTCTTTAAAATCTTAGTCCAAGAAAAAAAAAAGTTGTATTAGCATTTTTTAGCTGCTTGGAAGGTTAAAAACATTCCAGCAAAAGGGTCTAGATTGAGGTATGTGAGGCAAAAACAAATATTTCTCCATAAAATGGCTACACTAGCATAAAGAGAAATACTTAGTAGGCTTAAGGTGGGAATTTAGGGAATAGTATTTTTGCTTTTTTTAACAGGAAATACTGTTTAGGCGTTTTATATAGGGGGTTCTGCATTTGTGAAGGGATAATTTGCTCTAAAATATGTGGGCAACCAGCCTAAATTCTCTAATTGAGTAGTTTGCTTATAACCCCAGGCCATTAGGTGAATGTAAACTATTACAGGCTTAGTAAGAAAATAGTCCCATTAGGATTTTTGTATTTGTATGTGGTTGTGGGTTAGTGTGACTGTTTCCAAAATGATGGATTAATGAAAAGGTCTTTTTTTCTGAGTTTGCAAATACCCGCTTTGAAATACCTGAACTCAAATTAAGCTGAAGAGTTCTTTTTTTCTATCAAAAAATACCAGATCAAGGCTTAACTATTAGTTCCAGTGTGAGTTATCTAAGATAAATCACAGGTATGTTTGCAATCTTTAGAAAATAAATATTCCTACAGAAATACCTAATTCAGTTTTTGCTCCATATTTCATAAATTCTCCTTAATTTTAAGTGCCAGCTATTAGCGCAATAAAAAATCTCCTCCATCCTCTGAGAAAAGCATGGTCTTTCTGGAAGCGTAAGTATTTAGCCTTCACGCTTCGTACACGAACTTCAATTGCTAATGTTAAGATGTCACACAGGCTGCTTGTAGACTCATATTTCTATAAGGATGGAGACAACTTTATGTGCAGCTTCTTTTATACTGCTAGTATTAAATCTTGTAGTTTTCACTACATAATACATCTCTCCGTTGAATAGTCTATTGCTTTTCCTGTTCCCAGGCAAACTTTAGCCTACCACATTTTATTTTTCATGGCCACTCTATGTATATAATATGGTAAGATATTAAGAAGAGGAAACATATCTTTAATTAAAATAATAGGAATAAATGACCTACATATAAACACATTAGGAGTCAGCCCTAAATTTACTGATAACTTCCAGCATCCAACCTGCTTCCCACAAAACCTGAGAACCAAGAGTTATGAGAAACTCAAGTCTATGAAATGAGAAAAGTCCTATAATAGCTTTGGTGCAGAAGAAGGTAAAGAAAAAGTACTTGTGTCAATGGTGCCTAAACTCCAAGGGAGAAATGAGACCATAGAGGCAGGCAGTTCTCCAGATGAAGTGAAGGAGGGGTGCAAGTGTAGCTCAGCATCCCTTGGACACTGGAAAATATTCACCTAGCAAAAGAAATGCCAGATATGAAGACTACTGGAGTTTGCATGTAAATTGTCAAATTTATCAATAGGAACTGGGAGGATTAAAGGAGAGAAGCAGACATGAGAACATTTCGCATCCAGTCCAAGTAAAGCTGAAGCAAAACGTTGGAAAAGGAAGCTACACACTGAGAAAAGGGTGGTATTGCAACGTACAAATAATCTGGTTGCTCAGGAGATTAGAGGGAATAACGCCAAGAGCAGCTTCCTATAGAATTAAGAAACTATGTAAAGGGGATTTATTAAAAATAGAATGGTCACATGGCTTGTTCTGCTTCTCTTATAATGTCAAAAGATTGTAAGTTGTTGATGTTTTCCCATTATATCAGCAATATAAGGGATTTTGTTCTTTAAGTAAGAGTGATGAATAGGAGATCCCTATTTTGAGGATTTAACAAAGTTAAAAGCACTGAAAATCCAATAAAATAAAGCACAAACAAGAATATGAACACAGAATAAGCATAGATGTGCAATCAGGAGGGAGCACTATGCACAATAGTTAGTTGATCTGGCTATACCTAGATCTGAAGTAGATGGAAAAGAAAACCAGCAAAAGTCAAAAATTGAGCATTATAATCTGAATAGGTTATCAGGACAACCATTCTAGAGAAAAGATTAAGATTTCAGATTAATTTTTTTTTAAAACTTAATCTTCTTGGCATCACAAACCTACTTCAAACTTCCCTTCTTACACACAAAGTCCTCCATAGGCATTCCTATGTCCTCATCCTTTCTGTCCCATACTGTCTGCACAGAGACTGGGAACTTGGGAATTCAAGAGAAACATTGTCCTGGGTCTCAGTCCCATGGCCTGGATCCACATGGAAAGGGGAAAGTATATTCAACCCCCCTCTAAAAATGTATAGACGCAGTGCAGCGAGCACATCTGCTGTGGGGCAGTGGAGCACATTCACTGCAGATGGGATCTTTAGAGAATTTATCTACTAAGCCCTTATACGTTGCCACTCAGAATGTGTGAAATAAGAGGCTTATTTATTGGTCAAAATGGAAAAAACCCACATCCCTAACTTAAGGACAACTCCTCTGTTAGTCTTAAATTGTTCATGCAACAAGAAACTTTAAGATTGAGTTTTTATTTTTAACTTTGGGGAAAGCAACATATTTTTCATTAATGTAATAGCTTAACTTCTGGTGCTGAAATTTTCAAACATTGGTCAAAGGCAGATACACAAGCATTTGGCATGAACAGTATAAGTCTGAACATGAGGGACAATGGACAATGAGGTCTTCTAGGAGGTGTTGGAAATCTTAGCTGTACAGGGTACTATTTGCAGTACTTAAAATGAAGATTAAAACTCATATGCAGATGGTTTAATGGCTGTAACTGTGCAAATTCAGGTGTTTTCCTGGAATCATGAATTCCGTTTCAGTTGTTCATTTGTGTTTCCTCTTCTGCCATCGGGTTCCTAGCAAGCTTAGCCTTCAGCACCATTTTAGGCTCCAGCTTTTGCCGTAGATGAATAGAGCTGATGCTGTGGGTTGTCTCTCCAGAGGAAATTAGAAACCAGCCCTGAATATGGAGTAGAAAATGGACATTGAACCCTGAACATAAAAACAAATGAAAGTTTTACTAACTTCATCAAACACTCTCGAATCTCCTGCTGGACAAAGAGGCTGTGCTGGTAAACATTCTTTGCAAGAAGGCTGCTGCTCTGAGGAGTCTGAGATCCTCCTTAAGAGCACTCACAGTCTCCTCAGAAGAAAAAAAAGCAGACTATGAACACTCAGCATTTTGCCTGTGATGGTCCTACTGAATTCCCCAGCCTCTGGCTCTTCCCACCCATCCAACCAACCAAGAAAAACATGTTCTACAATGATATAGAAACGTCTCCATTTCCGTACGTGTGACGCAAATGTCTCTCTTACTTAATTTCACTGCCATCACTTTTCCTGTTCCCCACTTTGCCGTACACAGTCTGGCTGTCTCTAAAGTCAGCGGTAAGACACTGCAGCCTTGAAAATATGGGGCAGGAGGGGGATTTTGCAGATGTTCCAGTACTTGGGCAAATTCTCCTTGGCAGCATTCACATCCTCTCTTCGGTTTGCTCTCTTGACTGTCCTACTAGGAATGTTTGCAAAACAGGGAATTTGGGGTAAATATTGCAAAATACCTGCAGTCAGTGTACGTGTGAGGTATCATTTTCTAAGTGACATTAATTGCTCAAGAAGTCTGAATCAAATAGTTATAATCAATCAGCCTTAGAAAGTAAATATTATGAAGCAAAATATAATAGAGGCATTGGAGACTAAATTTTGTCAAGAAAATAAATGGATATTTATTACCTTCAGAAGTTTTTATGAAGGAACTCCAGCTGCTGAATACGTCTTAAAATCAAACCACTTCTCACTGTGGAAAGATGGAGTTAGTTGCCTTCAATCAAAATTGTTCTAATTTGCCCCATATAATTTCTCAGTCAAGAGATTGCTCAGGACAAGCTAAAACCAACATAAGTGTCAGCTGCTAATAATTTTTCAGTCTAAGAAGAGTTTGGCAAAGCAATGACATGGCAGGGATGAAGATTCATGAACAAATTATTTTTTTAATGAATCCTCCATTCTATTTCTATGGAACTCCAAATTATTTTTCCCCCGTTCAACTTTTCCATAACCTCACTGAGGATGAGCTTCATCTCTTGTGCCAGCGGAGAAGCCCCAGGAGCAAAGCTGGTTTGCTGGTTCTGAGTAGGTAGCTCAGCCTGGCTGTGCAGGAACATGCTCCATGATCCATACCACCTTTTAGTGACTGTGAACTGCTCTTTAAAATGTGTCTCATCTGCTGCTGTCCATCTGCAATCATGTTCCTCTCTTAATCTCTTCTTAGAACTTTTGACTTTAAATCTTAATGTCATGGTACCTTTAAACTGTTCTTTGTGCTTAGAGAATGATGAATTCACAAGAGGTTTGATTTTAAAAGTACAGGCTGGACATAAACCTTACACACTGTGTAGTCATATCATGGATACAGGAACTGTATCTAGCTTAAACCCGGGGAAGAAAGCCCCAGGATCAAAGCCAGATTTTGTAGACATATTTAATTATGTATTACTGGTAAAGCAATAAAAGCTTACAATGTGGGCTCTATTCACAAAAAGGACATTGTTTTGTCATGTTCTTCTTGTAAATTCCTTATGCATGACTCAAAGTGTCATTTTACATGAGATTCATAAAGACAAATGTCAGTTCTACATGGGTGTACCAATGTGTTACAGAGTTTAATCAAAAGCAAATGTGTATGTTGAAATCGTATGTGTCATTAAGAGCATTTTTGCCCATAAATTGGAACTCCTATTATGGTCAACAGACTGAGCTCCTATGCAATAAATCTGCACTAGGCCTTCTGCATTTCCTGAAAAAGTATACCAAATCATTTCAAAGTGCAGTTATTAAACACAATGTTCTCTAAGGGAACTATTATCTCAGGGAAGTACTTTGGGAAGAGTCTCCATACAGTGCATTCATCCTTCCATTTCGAGTACTGTCAGAGAAAGAGTCTTGAACAACATATGGCACAAGAGACTGTCCTAAGAGTGTTCATGTTTAGTCTTTATAAGAAAAAGAATGTTTAAGTAGCTGGTGGGTCAAAAGCTTCTGTTGAAAGAATTAGGAGGTATGTGATTGGGGAAAGAGTTGAAGGCCAGCAAAACGAGGATACGTAGATGTTGAAGTGCTGTGAAGTAGAACACTGACAACATGCTGAATAGTGATTTTCATAGCTATCACAGCGAGGCATCAATGCATCACGACTATATTGGAAAAAATAATAGAAAGCTTGCTTTTAAATGCTGCTTTTTGGCAGTAGTAAATGCAAATAAACCAGAATCTTTAAAAATATGAATTACAGTAACACTAATGGTCAAAGATGAACTTACAGGATATAGAGGTGCTGCGATAATTCTTCATGTGGCATATTTAATCTTCCAGCCTATTGTGCCTTATAACCGTACATCACCTAATTTCAGTTAGCAAATAAACTCCCATAAACCAGAATTTACTGTTAAAGGGATAAGAGCAAGTAAATAATAATCAGATGAAGATTACTGGGAAGAAATCAGCACCTGAAAGACAAAAGGACCCAGGGCTTGTCTAGATATTCAATGGATAGTTAGAAAATCTAAAAATATCACACAGACAGGAAGCAAACTGATAACATAGGTTCAGAAAGCAAATGCAAGCACGCATCACTGCTGTTTTGTAAAATACTCTTTCAAATGTGCATGCCATATGTATCACTGGCATGTGTTGACTCTGCAAATGAAACCAGGAGAAGTTCATCTGCCATGAAAGAGATAGTCAGGAAAAATCTACTAGTTTTAAAAGGTTATTAATACTAATGAACTGCATTTGATTCTTGGAAAGCAAAAAGCATTCAGAGCTAGGTTCTTAATTCTGATACAAATCTTGGTTGATTCCACTATAAAATCTTTTATTGCAAAACTGAGCGAAATTCAGACTCTTGGTTTTCACTCGCTGTTTCTGTTCATCTGTCTTTCGATTGCTCAGGGGAATTTGAAATTGAAATTTTCTTCCCCACCAGCTTTTCCACACACAGGCGTGTTCTGCTGGAGTGAAATATTTGTCCCACAGGAAAATACCATAGGGCTCATACTCCCTTTACATACCATGACCTTCCTTTACCCCCCCATGCCATCTCCCTCTTCTCCTGCCATGTGCATTTCCCCATATTTTTGGGGTGGTTGACAGAAACTGTAAGGAGGGAGAAATATTTTAGTCAGGGAGAGTGGTCTTCTTCCACCCATGCAGAGAAAGATCCGAGGTCAGAAGGCTTTTCTTCATTCATGTAGCTGAACATGTAACTTTGGTCAGTAAAAGTAAAACCTTACTGCCAATGAAGGGATTAAATGATCCCCGTATTTACCCACTGAGGACTGTTTCTTGCTTTGTATACAGCTGTTGCCAGCAGTGAGTTTTCTTTTACAACTTTGGTTCTCAACACTGGGTCACTGGATTTTGGTCTTTCTACTGTCCAAAGCCAGAGAGAAGCCAGGATGTGGTGCTGCAAAGGTGCAAGACAGCATCCAGGGGGAGCTTGCACTGGGGGCCAGCTGAATGAGGCTCTCACGTGGACCAGAAGATTGGACAGGTCTGCAAAATGCATCTGCCCTGACTTCAAGTGCTTTGCATATGTAGGATAGTTTTGATGTGACTGGGAGTTGTTCCCACTCAAAGTATAAAGATCCCATTCTGAAAGAAAAGTTGTCACTTGTTTTAGATGTCACTGGCACCGGCTCTGATTTGTTGACCTTTTCTACGTAGTGTAGGGTTAGATATTCTTGTATCTGCATGGAGCAGTGTTTTCTTTGCCTTTCTGTTTAGAAAAAAATTGCATGCAAATCACATTAGGGATTTTTTTATTCTTTTTCTTTTCTTTTTCCCTCTAACCTGAGTTAGAATTCTGTTCAGGTATATGTAAATTATCCCACAGAAAACTAAATATAGCAACGATGGAGAGAGATTAGATGAGATTGTGTGATGTTTTTGTGAGTTGCAATTAGACAGCCAGCAGCTTCACTTGTAAATACCAGACTTTAAAGGATAAAAGGCCAGTGAATGCTTCCTTCAGTAAAGTGCCTTGGGAAAAAAACACACTTTGTTTGCCAATTGTGCTGGAAAATAATTTCAGGTGGCTTATTCCAATTTCATCATATTTTTTTACCAGTGTATGAATGCAAATTTTTAGGAAACACTAAGAGGTTTGGGTTTTTTTCCCTTGACTTAGAAAGAATTATCAAAATAGTAGGATTCTCCTTGGAGTGAAATTTCCTCCTTTAGCAAGGGACTCACCTAGGACTGTGCCTTGCTTACAACTGTTAAAGCTTCATTTTGATGCTTTGAGTTGTGCTTATCCCTTGAGTTAGCGTTCTGCAAAGGCGTGTATGTAACTGAGATTCCTATTGACCTCATTAGGCTTTAGCTCAGGTCCTCGGTGAGAGGTGCGCCAGCTCTGTCATGACTTACTTCTGCTGATACAACACCGCAGTGGTCTCTCGAGGGCCCCGGGTGGTTCAGTCGCTTGCTACAGAGAGAGCTTACAGAGGAGGGAGAAAGAGCTCCCAAACAAATGAGATAAATAAAATTAGTAAATGCTAATGTTCAGTCATAGGGAGGGAAAAAAAAATAAGAAATATTCATGTTCAATCATAACTTTGCCTTGCTACATTTTCTTGTTTTCTAGGTAGTTAAGGGAAAGAGATCATGTCATGAACAAATGAAACCTCCAACAAGATTTCGCACAAAATGTTGAACATTTTCTTAGCAGTACACATACCTTGTCTCCTACTTTTTTCTGCTAGTATTATTTGGCAGAAAACAGGTTTAAGATGTTTAATGAGAGAAAGTACAGCCCCCTTGGGATTCAAAAGTTGTTTCTGGTTTTGCTGTGAAATCTCTGTCTTTGGCTAGTCACCCAGGGCATGTCGCTGTTTTTCCATTTTTCAGATAAGGATAATACAACTTATCTATTTTACAGCATTACTGTGAGAATTTCTGATTTTTCAGAATTAGTTTTGTGTCATTGGCTGAAGAGTTGTATAAAAGAGGAAGAGATTATGGTCAAAAAAAAAAAAAAGTCTGCCTTTTCTGCTTATTTCACTGAAATTACTCCATGTAGGGGACTTCAGAAGTGTAATACTGTAATTAAAATGTAACAAATAATGCATTTCATAATTTAAACTCTTCATAAGAGAAATGGGAAGAAATAGAGACATCATGGGTTTATACTAATATTTTGACAATAAATATAACAAAAGAAAAAATGCTCCTGAACTACTATATATATACGGAGAATTATTTGTATATGTGAGGAAGAGCAACTGACTTTTTAAAAAGCAAAAGGAAGGGTGATTCTTATACCCAACTTCACAGGGTAACTGAGTTCTTAATTTCCCTGTAATGCTTTTTATTCTGTAAGAATTCTGCTTAGATTTGATTTTCCTGTTCTGTGTGGTTATTCTTTTATGCTGTAGGTGCACTACATGAAGTACAATATGTCTTCAAAATGGTGAATACTCTGAATTACTCTTCTGACAGAAGCAGTAATACCCCCAAAAGCTGGAACTGTTCAAAACCTCACAGACAGCCCAGGCAGACTTTTAGCAATGCAACCGGTGCTTTGCTTTTCAACAGGGAGTCATGGACTCATGTTAGGACATCTCAGGCACCTGCTATTTCCATACTGCTGAAGGGGAAAAGGTCTTCAGGGGCTGCTAATGGAAAGGGGATGGAGTGGGGGTGGGGGTGATGCAGAAATCCTGAGAATTACTAGTTCAATATTAAGGTAAAAGCATTCTGAAAAGCAAAATTCAAAATATCAGGCTGCATCCTTTAGGTTTTTCAAGACTGTGCCAAGGTGAAGCGTGGTGGCCTGTGGTCTTGCTTCAGTCAGCAGGGCAGTTTGATTTGGCCTCTAGAAGTAGCTAAGGGAAAGGCCAGTCTGTCTTTGGGGGTGAGCGGGCAGAGACAAAAAAGGTTACGTGGTCTCTTTCAGTGCACTATTGCTCTCTCCTTCCCCAGATTCTCGTTTGAATAACAGAGGCTGCTGAAAATGGGTAAATTGGCCATCCTTTTAATGACGGGTGGTATTTTAATATACATTTTAGGAAATGCAAATTCTAGTCAGAATGTTGGATTATCATTTGGACTTAATTTGACCTTTTTAACAGCCAAATTTTATAGAGATGAAACTATGAAATGACAGAAAGACATGCACATACCATAGTGCAGGGACTGGGGGTATCCTATCAAACACTAACAAAACAATCATGTCCTTGTGACAATATGAAGTTGGATACTGAAACAGGGTGAATCTAAGCTTTATGTAATAAGAGAATGACAAACCTAAACAATAAAACTCCAGACAGGCCATGCAATACCTAGGTCAAGATAAATGCAAAATAGTTTCATTTTCATAAAAGGTCCTGTACTACTAGACATATAAAATATTACTTATCAAGACATCTTTCCACAAAAGAAAAAAAAAATTGCAAATGAAGGTTCTTGCAGCAACTATAAACCAGATCATTTTGTACCATCTGCTAGCCTGGAGCCAAATGTATGTTTGACACTCCTCAATGAGGATAGAGCACTATTTCAAGCCACAAAATATCTTTCGTTAACCCATTTTTCAATTATACCTGGTGTATCTACGCCTTAGGCTACAAAGACCATCTTGTTGGAAGGCGATGCATTTATAACACTGCAGAGCACCTGCACACCATCCCCCAGGCAGGTCGCACCTTTATGTAAAGCATTATCACATCAAGTGCTGTAGGCTTTATGCTGCTCTCTTCAATGCTGCTCTCCTCAAAAGCAGCTCTGATTGAACTGTTCTCTTCTGCTTGCCCCGGGACGGGGGATGTGCAGACTGGAAACCTGGAGAGCACAATGTTTGCGAGAGTGACCAAGCTATGCAGCACCAGCAAGAAACACACTGGAGTTTTATAACACAGTTATAATGGCTTCCTTGCATCTCTCTTCTGGGCATCATTAATTTCTCTCATTTACTGTACAGGTAATTCCATGAACTCTCAGCTGGGGTACTCAGCATCACCCAAACAGTGAATGGGAGAAGTTTATAATACACAAAAGAGACAGGCAGGGGAGCAGTTATAAATGTATACTAGCGGTGTGAGAACCTGGTGGAAGAAACTGTAAACTCATTTCCAACCTGCTTTAATATTGGTTTAACAGTCAGAAGAAAAAAGCTTTATTATTTAAGCAAAGTTTAATACAAAGTTTATATTAAAGCTCTGTTTAAATAATAAAACTTTTTCTTCAGATTGTTAAAGCTATATGAAAGATGACTGAGAAATGTTTTCATGCTCTTACGCTGGTCTCCCACCTGCCAGTGTCACAGATGACTTTACTTTCCAGCAAGATGGCAACTATTAGCACTCAGCTGAAAAATACCAACTGTAATGAAAAATGCATGCTAGAATCCCACAACATGCAGTAGTTTCTACCACTGACAAAATGCTTATTTTTCCATTAATTATTTAAGTATTGGTTTAGCTGTGTTGATTTTGTGACCGTTTCTAACTTACTTTGAACCTTGAGTTGGATGGCTCGACTGGCAGAATATCAGTTTCTTTTTCAAGGCTCATGCAGGGAGCAACATGCTATCCTGGTGATATCATAATATAAGCCCTTAATTTCCTTAATAAAATATTTCACTTAAACAGAAAAAAAAATCAATAAGACAGCAAGAGAGAAAAGTCACAACAGCTTTGGATAATCCCTAGAAGCATCTCCTCCTGCCTGGCTGCCAGCAAGAGTCACAGGCTGTGCCTCCATTAGCAAGTAGCACAAACCAACAGTGCTAGGACCTGACAGCTGTGTCCTACATATTCCAGGGGCTTTCTCCTTCTGCTGGCTCTAGCTTGGTCCCGTGGGCTGAATGCCCATTTGTGGCTGGTGTGCAGGAAGATGCTGTCCAGGTTAGCTCATCTGAAATGAATCCAGGTGTGCTCTGACGAAGCAAAGCAGAAAAAGGTAGACAACTGGAACATTCTCTGCAGAAGCATACCGAACTACAACTCTATGGTAGACACACCCACACTAAGTAATGAAATACATTTTCTCCTCCCTCAAATTAATCTCAACATGTGTTCTGCATGTTTTGTTTCATACAGAAACCTGGGTTTTAAATAACTGTCAGGCTGTAGCCCTCTGACCACCCAGATGAGCTTCTTCACCTCCATGAATGTCTCCAGTCAGGCACCCAGCCTACCACTCACAGGGACAGTGAAGCCAGCCCGCGTCCCAAATCCTTGTTTATCCACCCACAACCTCAGCTCACACGTTTCATCTGACACTTAGGTAATACTGCAGCATTTCTTTCCATATTGATACACCACTGCCTACCCTGTCTCAGGTATAATGAGACAAAGCAGGGCCTTGATTTCATCTCCATTCACAGCATTGATGAGGTCAGCGCTAGAACAGTCCAGTCCCAGTAGCTCTGCTCTGCATCCACCCTGAAATGTGTCCTGAAAACATGGACCAAGGGTGACCAAAAATTAATCAGAAACTAATAGGAATTCCATATCTTAGGAAACTTAATGAATTGATCTATCTAGTTTGTCAGACAAGATGCAACTCTATTACATTATTTAAAGTAACTCTGTGGGAAACAATAAAGAATACTGCAGAATACTTCACCCGACAGAGGAGCACAAAGCAAGATCTAAAAGCAGAGGCAATTTCAAGGGCATGTCTAAAAAGCAATCAAATGGAGGCCCTCTTGAGCTAGCTTTAAACTCATTAGGCTTGGATGTTGGTGGCAGCGTAGCCAAGGTAGCAGGGTGCTCAGCGTGGAGTGACATCAACCCCATCAATACACAGTTTATTTACCCAGGTTTTTGGATGGGTCATGTAATTCACAGCTGGCACTGAGCTGTCGGAGCTACACCCCTAGTTTGTTTAAAGGTCATTAGAGTGTGAGTGTATGAGCTGCAGACAGGGCAGCTTAGATGCTGTTACAGGCCTCAGCTCAAAGGAGGGTGAGGAGTGGGAGGGTGCTGTTTGTGTTTGCATTCATGCCATGTAGCTCTAATGAGTCACTCTGATTGTCCAGCAAGAGATACATTGCAACACGTTGTCTCAGGGCCGCTTATAATGAGACTGTAAAAGGCTATAATCAGAGGACTGCGAACGGGCCTGGGTTATTTTGTCCCTGACAGACTTTTTTGTAGGTAAAGTGCTGATACTGTTGGCAAGCCAAGTATAGGTGAAATTCTTTTTTCAATAATGAATAGCTAGGGCCAGGGTATTACCTCAGTCGACTGCAATAGTCACCTGCTTTTCCAGTGAATCCTTGTTTCCTTACATGTAGAAGAGCAGTTGCAATCAATTACCAAAAAACCCCACAGTTTTATTCATCTTGTTCCTGCAACCAGTGAGGGTCTTAATACATTACGAGGGATGCAAGAAAAGGAATGGAGTTCAAGCCCAAATCCAGTATCCGATCCAAGCAAAACCACAGTACAAAATCCCCTGTGTAGTTAATTTCTTGCACAGATTCCTACAATATTGCAGGTGCTGTTACCCCAGGTGCTTCATCTAACATTCCTGTCAGGCAGTGGGTCATATAATTCATAAAACTTAACTCTAGCATCTCAGAAATTGTGCTTGCTGGCAACATGCTTGATTTTGATCCCAGGTCTGAGGTGGAGGCAGTGAGACATCCAGCAGAGCAACAAGCAAAGTGCCATCCAATGTAATGCTGCTCAAGAATCCCATGGCAAATCCCACCAGCATTACTTCTCCAACTTCTCCACACTTCCTAACTTCGTTCTTCTGCAATATCATCTCTGCCTAGTTTTGAAAGTAGCTGTTGTCAGGTAGCTGGTGAACATTTTTCAAACCAAACTCAAGTAACAAATTCTCTTCTCTTGCTTTAACCGATCAGTATTTTCAACTTGTGGTAAAAGGCACTTTTTCTGATGAGTTCAGTAATGGAATAGAAATTTTTACAAAAGCTCTTTCACTAGCTGTGCCTAGTCCCTGCCTTCCAGACTGCAAAATTCAGAAAGGAGATAACACAGAGGTTCTTTTAGAAAAGAGAACTGATATTCCAAATCCTTGGGGAAACCACCTCAAAAGGTGCAATAACTTTTATGTGAGACCAGAACGACTACACAAATGTTGTGGTATTTCTCAAAGATAGAGGAGAAATTCTTGAAACATTTTAGTACTCAAACTAGATCATTATCAGTAATCAGTTTCACACATTTAGCACTCAGATGAAATATAAGGATTATAACATGGAAAAGCTTCCAGCTGAGATTTGCATGTTGCTTTGCAAGGGAAAAAAAACATTTTATTCTTCAATAGTTTGACAACAGGCTAATAGTTTAGGTGAGCAAAAAAGTATTCATATGCTTTATTTCCTATAGGACAGGAAGGGTTTTTACCTGGAGAACTGCTAGTAGCAGCCCAAGGTAAGCCTAGTAGGACATTGTCCAGAGGTCTGTCACGAGAAAGCTACTAGGAGATGACGTGGAAGATAGGGAGATAGAGACAGAGGGAGATAAACTTTCCCAAAAGAATGGCTCCCAAAAAGTCATGATCTGACCAAAAAAGAGCTGTGGAACCTATATGCATAATCACTTATTCAAGCAGGACTTTCAACATTCAAGGATTCACGAAGCTCTGTGAAAATGTAAATGGAATTTTTCATTTACAAACTAATTACAAAGACCGATCTGCACAGCAATACATTTTTTCCTCACAAATGTAAATAATAGTTTGTAAATTAATACGTGAACAGAGATTAAGTTAATGAAAGCTAAAAGCGATCTTTATTTTAGTTAAACAAATGTTTAGTTTCAAAACATGACACAGAAAATGCTTTTACTGGATATGAGAAGGCACTGCGACATGTTAGAGCATATGGCACGCCACCCACCAGAATAAGAACCATCACACTCCAGTATTATCACCTGAATTTTGCTGTCTAAGTTGTAACATGCACAGACAAAAGGTTGTGAAATCCAGCTTTTTTAATAAGAAGCATGTCATATATGTTAATCTTAGGTGGGTTTTGGATATGATCTTTGCACATCAACTGAGTTTCTTTAAAAGAAAACACTACATACTGTAGAATCATGCTCCTGGGCTCCTGAAGAATAGACAGAGTTAAATACTAGATAAAAACTCGAGGAAAAGAAATAGATATGACAAAGTGCTGTTACCCTTGGAGCAAGATCTAGCAATACATACAGGTCAAGTAGATACTAGATCTCGACTACATTATTTGTGATTGCAACAATCATAAATAGGATAGGAGAAATGGTGAAATATATATATCTGTCTTTCTGATGCGGCATAAAACTGACATCTTGCCCATTTCTTGACATTAAAGATTCTGCTGCTAAGTCTGTGTTGAGGTTTTTTTCAGAGAAGAAGGGCTATTTTTCATGAAGCAAAATGGTAAATTTCATGAAGTAACACTGCATTTCATAAACAGATATTTTAAGAGACATTGTCAACCAAATAATGCTTTATAAGGCGCTAGAAATGATTCAGTGCATGTCTGAAAAACAACTTTTATTCACTTTCAGCTTACTAAAATGTTACTATTCTCTCTCGGAAGTTGAGTGGCTGCAAATGTAAGTCAGGAATCCTTTGTCCTACTTTTTCCTTTCCTCATTCACATTTCTGACTGGATTAATCCCCTTCCAATGGTTTAGGACTCAGCCATGAGAAACGAACCACAAAGATTATCAGGGACAGGAATGGACAACAAAAAATAGCACCCTTTTTCCTTGAAGAAAATTATGTTTTTTTCTCTCAAAGATATCAAATCCCTTCAAACCAAACCATCTCTTCCATTCTCACCCTTTCTCTTAAAATTGTCTCATACAAATTCTAAGATATCTGTATTTCCATATATATGTTTAGATAATGGATCATAGGCAACTCTGTAAAGATAATAATAAATAAAGCACACAGATGTGTAATTCAAGCAGGTACTAAAATCCAAGACTCCGTTCACTTGCCCTCTTCACTTTGTCTGAAGCTGATAATTAACTGATTGGTAATATTGTCTCTCAAGCATTTTCCATATATGTCTAGGAAGTGACAAACTGGCAGAAATGTGAATTTCACATTTTTGACAGAATTTTTTTTAACTTGCAAGCTCATGAGAGTAATGAAAGTGTTACAGTCTCTCCAATGGCAGTTGCCCAAACCCCAAGAGTTGGACAAACCCCAGGAGCTGGAATGACAGCTCTGATGCATACCAATTTCTGTGTTCCAGATCTTAAATCTGAATGGATAAAATGATCTCTGGGTTATGTTTGAAATAGTTGTGTGGTGTGGCTGGGGACTGATCAACACTGAAGTGTAGCCAAAAGTAAATCTGGAAGACACTGAAGCTAATGCAATGTGCCTGTTGATCTGTGTGAAGACTGTGCCGCAGAATTCAGTTAGTCCCTTGACCATATTTCCTTCTTATATACAGATGAGCTTTGAGGCCT
The DNA here is from genome assembly GCA_017639485.1 of Pluvialis apricaria. Lineage (NCBI taxonomy): Eukaryota > Metazoa > Chordata > Aves > Charadriiformes > Charadriidae > Pluvialis > Pluvialis apricaria. The sequence goes on along the minus strand of CM030011.1, from coordinate 56,716,380 downwards.
TTATGCTTCCTTCTGAAAATGCCTTGTTTCTTCCCAAATGATAATCACACTTTCTTCTAGGGTTTACATTTCCCTGGTTTGGGCAGTAAAACAAACATCATGGAACATAAAAAGCAACCCCTCTGACCAAAACCCAGATAAATCAATCTGCTGTGCATTCACAGTATCCCAAAATTGGACAAAGAGGTGGATGAAGAAAAAGTCATCAGAGATGGGATTGTTCTCTGCCACGGAAAAGCTGAGTGCCTCAGCGTGCCTTTTGGTACAATGTGAATTGTGGCAACTTGTATCTTCCTTGAACACCTTATCAGAACTGCAAACATGTAACTACAGATCTACGAACAGATCTCCCCAAGTTGAATAGTTTGTGTCATGAGCAGTGCAGACTCCATTTTACATAAAATTCTTCACGTCCCTTTTAAATCTGTTGCTTGTTAGGACTTGCTTCTGCCAGGTTCCTAATGAAAAACCCATGGTGACAATGAGTAAGCCTACAGCAAATTGAAATGGTAGTCCGTGCTTTGCTTATTTGTTTGCGTTAACAAGAACACCCGGTCTCTCAAAACGATAAATTCTGTATCTAACAAGCCTGTGAAAAAGTTATGCTACTTCCAGTCTTCCCTTCTTTCCCCTGACCTTCATGGCTCATCCACAGGTCATATCTTCTCTTTAAGCACAGCCAGCTTTCTGCTAAGTGGTAAAAAGCGACTACCAATAAAGCAACTTGACTTTTTTGTTCAAACAAGCCACTAAATCCTATAACCCAGTTGCAGGTATGTAGGTCTGAGATTTCACTGAATTTTAGATCAGGCCCTCAGTGACTGTTTGGGACAGTAGAAAGGTCTAAGCTCCGACAGTCAGCGGGAAGAGTGACAGCCTGCAACGGCACTGGGGGAAGGGGATGAGCAAAACCTAACATGAACAGAAGGGGTCAGAGTGGGTGGAAACATGAAGAGAGGGGTCTGTGTCCTTTACAACAGACTCACTTCTTGATCTGACGATTGAACTTTGATGTTTTCCTGTTAGTAAATAGCAGTGTGTATGCCGGCCCCTGATGGCAGTATGTGTGCCACTCTCCCACTCGTCTCTACTTGCCACTGTAACAGGTCCACCCACTGTGGATCCAGGTACTGATGGACCATGGTGTGAGGTTTCCAGGGAAAGGATTGATCATTTACTGATTCTTTAATCCAGTGTCCTGGTTGGAGGTAAACCAGGACCAATTTTGTTCAGTAACTTTGCCTCTTAGCTGGGCCTCTCCTAACTACAGAAATTAACAGCATATTGTGCAGACAATGTTCACTCTCTCAGAGTGATAAGACCAATGTTTATAGCTGATGCCAAAGGATGGTATGCAGAGAGGCTCCTGCTTACACTTATTGCTATAACACCCCAGGCCACCTAACTTTGTTACTTGCCTTGTTGGAGGGTCAAAAGTGGAAAAGCACAGTGGGGTCCCACCTGCGGGGAGGAGCGGACAGGACAGGTGACCCAAAACTGACCAACAGGGTATTCCATCCCATCTGCCTCATGCTCAGTATAAAAGCCGAGGGATCAAAGGGTCAGCTGGCTCACTTGCTTCGATGGCCGACATCTGAGGAGGACTCTGTCTGTTCATCTGCCTTTGGTCCCGATCCTGAATCCAGATCCAGAATCCAGTTCCCTTCCATCACTGAGTCCAGCCTGGGACTTCCCCAGTGCCAGCCGGTGTCATGATTGCCATCCTGGGAGCTTGATATGTTTTTATAGATATTTCATTATTTCCTTTTATTTTATTATTAATATTTCATTAAAGTAGTTTAGTTCCTTCTAAACTCTTAAGTCTCTTTTTCCCTCCTCTGCCTCTCTCTTTGAAGAGGGGTAGAGGGGAGCATCTGCCGGTCCCATCTGGGGTCCCCCGCGTCCCCAGTAGCCAATTTGGCCTAAACCACTACATCCAGGAAAGAGCTATTTCAAAAGGAAGTTATGATTGAAAAATCAAGTATTCGGGGCTTGGGAACTGACAGTTTTAGGGTGATTTATGCAGCCTTATCTCACCTTGCTCTGTCAGCTGTGATTGCACTACGATGCGGTCATGGAGGATAAAATCCTGATCTCTGCTGCTGCGTGAATGGCTGAACTCACCCGGGGCAGATACGAGTTCCTCTGAAAGTGGCTCAGGGCTGTACAGTGAAAGTCTGATATAGGTAAAACCCCAGCCGCTTGCTGGAGAAAAATGATGCTGGAAAGACTTTATGAAGTAAGGAAAGAAGTGGTCTCATAGGATAGATGAATGCTGCCTTGATTAATATAATTCAACCTCTGCGTTGCTACTGAACTTCCATACAATGCTAAGCACAACATTTAAATCCAGCTTTTCATAATTGGTTACAAAATGCATTTTGCATGTTAAGGATTTCAAATCACATTCAATATTTTGTTTTGCAAAGCAATGGGAAAATAACATAGCTAACTACACCAAAATTATCTACTCAGTATCCTCCATGGGACATACAAAATGAATGTAGATTTCATGAGTCTCTGATCTTCAAGATCCCAGTTATAAAACGGACTTATATCCTCACTTTATAGTGTCATTCTGAGAGTTTATTTGTTAATGTTTGAGGTATGCAGCAATGGGAGTGAGGAGAACCATAGACGGTCTGGTTAGAAAATTACCAAATCTGAATTTAACCCAGAGTCAGACTCTTGCATGAGAAATATTGCTGAGAGCCTTACTTGGGCAAGATAAATGCACAAGCTTAATTAGCAGATCAGTGAGTGAACACCGGCTCCTCTGTGCCAGGGTGAGACAGGCCTACAGCAAATGTAGTCAGTTTGTAATACAAACCTCAGTTTTGGTGTTTCCTAACTTTCTGCATTTTTTTGCAACCTTCTCCTTTCATTTGCAGCTTAAAAAAATTCCCAGCTCTCATTGCCCGGTCACTGCTTCAGTTTTGCTGATGTGGCACCAAGATATTTTTTCAGTATTTACTCAATAAAGTAAACACGATCAGAAATGTCTGTCAAATATTTAAAATTCCAGTGTGCTAAAGAGCATTTCAGAATAGTTTTTTAAATGCTCTAGAAATTTGAAGTACTGAAGTAGTTAAAATCCTTGTCAGAAAATTAAGAAGATTGCCTGAAGGACTGTGCTCTGAATCTCTGATAGCAGAAGAAATGAATTCCAGACTGCTTCTCCACCTGTGTTAGTGTTTTGTATGGAAAAATAAACTGCTTGCAAAAAAATGTATAGGGAAGCAGGAAATCTGGAGTCTAAAATATGGCAACATACACAAACCCTTGCTTTGTAATTGTGCGCACTGTAGACCATCTGTTTAGCAGTTAAATACACTCCCATTTAAATGAGTAAGTACATTTAATGGACGAAGTATTAAGATCACTGAGGGGTGAAGTTTTATATTTGCAGTGTGCAAATGCCAGAGTGGAACCACTTGTACATTCTCAATACTACACACCTTTAAAATAACTAAGAAAAATGACTACTTACCTGCTGCGTACCAAAAACTGGCTCCTTTTAAGCAAATCATTACAAACTGGAATAGATTGAACTGAAAGCCTGATGGTCTCATGGCCTCCATTCCAGAAGTATAAATCAGGCTGCAGCTCAGCTACTGCTGTTGTGAACTCTTTAAATACACAGAAAGTGAAAAATACGGGGAGGAATGGTTTAATGACTTTACTTGGAGTATTCATTGTCATTTCAATCATCTTTTAAATAAGACAGGACTGGAGAGATCTTTCCTAAACACCTTAACTAATAAGTTGTCAGTGTTTAAACAACAATTACTGTACAAAAATGGAAATTAGCTGATATGATCAAGCCATATGGCTAATATAATTGATTTGTTCAGATTTTTAAAAATTATGAAAAACAAAGCCAGAACACCAGCATAATATAATTTACACATTTAACTAGAGGTGATATGTTCTATTTAGTTCGACAACAAATAACATCTTCCTGGTGTTTTAAATTAAGTATAATGAGGGAAGAGCCACGTTGGGTCCTAAATAGACCTGACCCGGGAAAACAGATTTCCGACAGACTCGGGGCAGCGAAGTCACTGGCTGTGACACAGAGGGGGTGTTGGGAACGGGGGCTCAGGAGCGCCCCGGGTTTGGAGAAGCCGGTTGGGTGCCCCCGGGGGCCGCGGCGGGGCAGGGGTCGGTACCAGCCCCCGCCCGGAGCAGCCGCCACCCGGACCGGGCCCCTCGGGTCCCCTCGGGTGGCAGCTCGGCTCTCCGAAAGCAGGGGACCCCTGAGCGGGGGGAGGCTGTGCTCACGAAGCGGTACCCGAAAGGCTCGGGATCGGGTTTCTGAGGGCTTTTTCAATTGCTCCTGAAACTTTGATTCGATCCGTAATTTTTAAGACTCGCTCACCCTCAAAGCGAGCCGATATTTCCCCTTCTGGTTGACTCGCACTCAGCAAAACAGACGGAAGCCATAATAAATCTGCACTGGAAAATGTATTTGTTTGTGTTTCTCTACTCTGAAGTTTTTCAGACCCTTTCTTAGTTGCCTTGAGGATGCGTTTTGTCCTCTGCCTGATTACTGCTGCGTGGAGGTTTCTCGATAGAGGCTGACAGCGGCAATTTTGAGTCTGGGGTAGCAGAAGAAAGGAAATTTGGGGAAGGGCAAGCTTCGTTTTTCTGTCAAGTTCAGAAGCCTGCAGAAGCTGAGTGTGGGGAAGAAGAGAAGTCCCACCAGCTGGCTGGTGTGTGCACGGGGGGACCGTACCCCGCTCAGAAACACGCCACAAGCACCCCAGGGATGCCACAGCAAATACCCCGAAACGATTTTACTCTCAGGATAAGTTTTCTTTGCTTGCTTGTCTTCTCGTCCAAAACTGCTCCGGTCCTGATGACCACCTCGCGCCGAAGGATAAAGAGTTCAGCCTCTGAATGCCAAGAGAAGTTGAATTCAATTAGGTAGAAGCCTCATTTGCGTAGCCTGGAAACTATAGACATGGCTCAACTGATCACTTCACTCCCCTGAAATCCGTTCCCATCGCTAATAAGTGAAAGTCTCATTAAGGTGCTCTGAACGGAGTTTTAATAATGTGTTAATAATCCCTGGCCATCGGTTAGAACAGGAAGGCTTTGAACCAGCTGGTGCGTTTGGAAGAAACCCACCGTCTTGTCCGCAGGGGCGTGGGAAGCGCGGGCAGGGGCAGGCGGGCTGCCGGCAGCCGGGCCGGGCCGGGCCGCAGAGGCGGGGGGGGGGGGACGGGGACGGGGACGGACGGGGGACACGTCGCCGGCCGGGGGCTCTCAGGGGACACCGGGAGGGAGGGGGAGGGGGCCAGCTGCCGAGCCTGACACCCCGGGCCCACGGGCTGCGGCGCCTCACGGGTGGGAAGGAAGCAAACAAATGATCCGCTTCGGGCAGGGACGGGCAGCGCTGCCTGCTTTACATCGCGGGAGGGCGGAGGGCAGTAAAAATAGACTATTTTCAATTTATTATTATTTTTTTAAAAAAGAACTTTGAGCCAGCATCTGTCCCTCGCGTCATTTTATAAAGAAAACAACTAAGATGTTGTTGGGTTGGTTTCTCCCCTGTCAAGACAGTCCTTCTTGGTGAAAACGACACGAGTGGAAGAGACCAGGGCCTCTCCTGCCGCCCCGCGTGTCCGAGGCCTCCCTTGCCTTTAAACGGCACCGCAGGTCCCCGGGACCGGAGGCCAGCGGTACCGATAACCTGCGCGGGGATGATTGTCTTGAGCTGCAAAGATCATCCATGATTAATGATTTTTCAGGAACTTAGTTTCACTCGCTCGGACCCACCAGGCTGCACAAGGCCTTCAGAGATTGCTTTTCTAGTTGTAAAATTGACTTCCCTCTACCTCGCCTCCTTGGCTCGTTACTATTATCATCTGGGTTTAAATTTCTCTTTCTAAACGGTGTGATCTTTCCTTCGGTTGTGCACCCTGGAGTAAAAATCGGGGCATCATTTTCACATCAAAGAACTGTCAGCTCTCTCGTATGAATTGCTGCCCCCCGTACCCTCTCTAAAACACTACCCTTGACACCCGAGCACGCGGAGCGCGGTAGAGATATATCGTTGTAATCACAGCCGTTATAATTGAGTTTTGTGCTGGAGAGCCGCAGCTGAAGGGACCTCCGCGGAGCGGGGCGGTGTGGGACCAGCCCGTGGGCCGGCTCGCCGCCCGCGCTAGCCCGAGTGGGCCCGGGGACACCCACACCCCCGGAGCGTCCCAGGCTGCCGGTCCTCCGTGCTCCCACCCGCCAAGGGCTCTGCCCTCGACGACCCCCCGGGCCAGCCCGAAAGAGCCGCGCGGGAGCGCTCCGTGCCCGACTGCGGGGAGAGCCCGCTCCCACCCGGGACGTTTCCACGAGGCGTTTCCCCTCCCGGAGCCGCAGCGCTCGGTTTGGTCACCGGGAGCAGCGGAGCCGGTGCCAGAGGAGAAATGGGGAGTTGGGAAGGGATAAATCCTGCCGGGAAAGGGGGCGAGGCAGGACATGAAGGGGAGCTGCAGTTTCCTGCCCTGTCTCGTAAGGAAATCAACCCAAATCATGAAAAATATATATACTTTCTCGTCATGGAAAAGGAGGGTCGTTTCTGGTTTTATCATTTAGTAGGGATTAATTAACACGAAATGGGTTCACCAGATGATGGAGCAGAAGCGAGAGCACCCCCTTCTAATCTCCCTTGGGTTCAACGTTCAAGGCGGGGAGTCAGAAGCCGTGTCCGTCCCGGGGGTCCCCCCGGACCCCCCTCCGGGCTGGCTCCCGCCCCCCCAGAAGGACCCCGGCCCACTGCCGGGGCACGCCGGCACCGGGCCAGCCTCGGTCGGGGGATTTTTAAGGGTGAACCCTCCGTTCGCGACGGTGTTCCGCCGAGGCCTGGCTGGCAGAGGCAGGCGGCGGGGAGGGCTGGAAGGTTTTGAAACGGTTCCGACAAGTCTAAAAAGTCCCTGTGTGCCCGGGGAAGGCGGCTGCTGCCCGGCCTAATGACTCCGGCGGGCGGGAGCTGCAATTTTCAAGTCCTCCTGAAAGGCTGGATCGGTCATAATCATCCTCCTCCTGATCTGGGAGCGCCTCTTCCATTAGCACGGACCTGTCGAAATCCGTGTGTGCCCCTGATTTCTCCGCCGCTTCTGACGATGATTTTCTTGCTGATTACTAACTTCAACCCGTTAGAGGTAATGTTGGAAAACTGCGTTATTAGCTAGCCTTAAGGTAATTAGTACTTCCCCCTGCCACTGCGTCTATTGTACAATGCAGCACGTAAAAGCCGAGTGTCAGCCCCGCGCATCTAATATTCCTCCTACAAAGACCACTCATAGATAATGAGTCAAGAGCCCTAAACGGAGTCCAAGTA